>JAOXNN020000064.1:1532148-1553145 GCA_028571205.2 Hydropsyche betteni | reverse complement strand
ATATAACGGTCCTGTGGCGCAACGGATAACGCGTCTGACTACGGATCAGAAGATTCCAGGTTCGAATCCTGGCAGGATCGCGCTTTTTTTTCATTCCCATCAACAAAAACGCTCAAAACATACAATATTTTCGATCTCGTAACCTCCAATTACAT
Source organism: Hydropsyche betteni (assembly GCA_028571205.2). Lineage (NCBI taxonomy): Eukaryota > Metazoa > Arthropoda > Insecta > Trichoptera > Hydropsychidae > Hydropsyche > Hydropsyche betteni. The sequence continues at coordinate 1,552,990 of JAOXNN020000064.1, read as the reverse complement.
TTCACTGCGTTCGTAATACGAAATGGCGGCCCGACTTCGATTTCAACTTCAATGCAAATCTCTCGATGTAGTTCGTTCGCAGCTCGCCCAAGACAAAGTTTGTTCTGAATCCGAAGCCTCTTTCAGTTTAAAGCAGTATTTAAGCATCAATTCAATTCGATGACACTAGGAAAACTTCCAAGCGAAGTTTTCTTCTCGGAAAAGTCAAACAGTCTGATTTGCGAGTCCCCTGACGTTTGGAACGCTGCGTTTCGGCAGGTCACGTCCCTTAAGGCTTTCGTGTTTCCACCGTGTAAGTCTTCGACTTTCCTGCCTCCAGCATTAAATTTTCATTGTTGACAAGCGGACGATGAATTCGTTCCATGTTTAACTTGAGCCAGTCTATGCGTTTAGTAGCGGCGAAAAACGTTAATAGCGATTCATACGTCACGCGTTTATACAGATGGTTCGCGTTACCGCAAGTGTTTGCTTCAGCGATATTCTCTGATATAGAATCAATATTTAAATTTTAAAATCAGATTATTTGATTTAGCCGAGTGTATCGAACGAACGATCGACTATATTATTCAACGCTCTGGCGGAACTGAACGCGAACGGAAATTTGCATTCCCCTACAAGTCTGCTGAAATTTTGATTCAAACCGCATCTTGCCGTACAATACGAAATAGCTTTCAGTTTTTCGAGCTTCGGGAGCTACTTTTCGACATGGAAACTAGGATTTGGCCATTTCGGTCCATTTACCTGGGGTTTTTCGACCGCGAAGAATCCCAGGATGCCGCGTCGGAGGATCAGCTTTGCCGAGGGTGGACCTCCGTTAAAAGGCCTGGGCCCGGTAACAGGGACGTTAACGTCGCTTTTTGCTCCCGTTAAGGAACACGTACCGTACTTAATTAAAGTGGAGTGGAGGCCTTTGTAAAAACTGGGCGTGCGGAATTTGCCGTGTTGCGTTGTTCTGTCGCAGGACCAGTTGTGATTCCGCCAACAGGGTGTGCGATTTGAAATTCTTATTGCGTATTTCAATTTATAATCCCTTTTTAATAATTCATAAATATCGTCTTTGAAGAGTTGAGTTCGGGTTGGATTTGGTCCTTTTTGAAATGCATTGTTTTCCATTTGTTATTCTTACTAATGAAATTATATGCATCATCATAATTTCTTATTAATTTAGAGGGATAATTTAAACGTGCATTTTATGAAATAAATGTGCATTCACCCTGAGAATTTAATAAAATTTGTGTTTTCGATTATAAATCTAATATGCCTATGTAATCTTATCTTACTTATCACCACATATTCTTAACCTATCAAAGCATAATGATTCAATGACTTAATCACAATTAAAACAGAAACCATAACCAAACCATTAAACATCCGACAACCGCACACACCCACACCACCTCGAACAAAACTTTCCATACGAACTATCGACTTCCATCACACCACAATCTCTCATCCTCAACACAAACGCCATCATGAAGTATGCGAATTCGTGGTCGATGACGTGTTCGTCATATTAACCAATTTGTAGTGTCGTGTGTTTGCCGCGAGCTTTATTACTGTGTCGCATGTCGCCTAACGATTCGCCCGTTTCATTTGTGAACACCCACTCGTCCGTTATACAGGCTGTCACGGTACTTGTATAATATATGTCGCCGTGAATCTCCCGAATTGTGTTGGCCTAGCCGTTTCGGAACTGATTGATCTTTTAATGTCGGAAATTGGAGGGGTTTGAAGATTTTTTTTTTTTGGTATTTTGAGCGAGTTATTTTTGGTGGATGTGTGAGTTTTTTTGATTATTTTTGTGTGTGTGTACTGTGTATATAAAATTATTAGATATTAATGTTAGATAATGTTGGGTTTGATTAATTAAGGTTAGGCTAACACGCTTTAAAAAAACTTCGGTAATGGTTAAGGATGATGATGTGTGTTATTACGAGTTCTGGGCCATGTAGGACTGACGGTCTCGTCTCTTTTGACAAACTGGTGGTCATCGCAAAATGGTCAGTAAGGACGCAGTCTGCTCAGTCTCTAATTCGTCTGCCTCACTGATGTTCATTGCGATATATTTAGTGGACAGAACCACAGAATCTAACCCATAGACATATCGTTGGTTTGAGAGCCTCCTCCGTTGGTATGGGACGAGTTAACTCTTTTGTTACTTACCGTACAATTTGATTCAGAATAAAAAATATTCTTATTTTAGTAATTATAAAAAAGTATAATTTTTCCTATAATGCATAATCAGCTCATTATTATTCAGAATTCTTCACTTGCACTACAATTTCTGCTATTATGATTAAATTTCTAATAAGTATTCCATTTCAGCAAAGTTTAATTCAGCTCAATTACCACGATAGCAATCAATTATACACAGTTATCAGCTATTCAGTGAGCGACCATCATTCCGTAATTACAAAGCACATATAATAACAGCACACATACGATTTTTTATCCATAATATGTTTCCTGAACTTTTTATCATCGCCGTGCAGCATAAAAACACAAAAGCCCTTTGTAGCGAATTAACGCAAAAAAATGTCCGTATTCGTTGATTGTGGACGTGCGTATTAACGTACACGTTTTGTTTCGGGACTTTCAGGTACATCCTTGTCCCATCCTGTCCCAGTTCGGTCCGCGAACAAAACGGCCGTCGGCCAGCTTTGTTTCACAGATCCCGTTTTCGGGGGAGGTTTTCGATTGTTTCAGACGTGAAATTATTTTCAGGAACGGTTTGTAAATTCAAAGACAGTCCGATGTGAACGAAAGCCCTTTTCCCGTCGCGTTTCGACCGACAGCTGTTTACGATGTCGGCGAGGTTAACGTTCTTGCATGTGAAATAAACAAATCACGCAATGGTAGAATGCTCCGTTGGCTTACATAAAGATTATCTCGATATCTGAAAATAATTTGTGTTTCGGAATGACGTGCTTTGAATGCTTTTCGTTTATTTTGATTAAAAAGCACGGTTTGTTATTGCATTTGCATTTTATGGGTAAAAAAGTAAACCGGGCAACGATCAAATAAGCAATGGGTTGGAATATGAAAAATGTGCATAAACCATTATAGTATTTTAATCAAAGATTATATCTAAAACTTTTTTACGCGGTTTCGAAATAACACGATTCAAGGAAAAAAAACGATAATCTTTTATATTGCTTTTTTTTTGTTTAACTTTGTTAAAAATTAAAAAAAAAATATCTTTAATTTTAACACAATGGTATGATTTGGATCAAACCAGTATACAATTAAAGTTAAAAAAAAATTAAAATTTATGATGTTTCATGATTTCTTATGATGAAATATCGTCACATTACACGTATTTTACTAAGTATGGAAATATGAATGGAAATTTCACCCAAATATACTGATGTACTCACTTTTACTTACTTGATGTTGATAAAGTACTTCAATTTTTAATGGTCACGCTTCCGAGACTGCAGTGTAAAAAAAACAATTCTTACACGGTAGTATTTGGAACGTATAATCCGGAGAATGAAGAAAACAAAGCCCTATATCCAGGGAAAAAAAACAGTGTAGAACTGAATTTTGATATTATGGTTCTTAATAAAATGTCAAAATTCTTTTTCGAATTGAGGTCAGTGCAAAATTTTACGTGGGGTCAAAGGTTACCGAAATCGATTTTTCGTAAATATCTCGATAATTATCACTTTTACGGGAAAATATTGTAGGTCAAATTTGTAGCTTAAAAAATTTCCTACTTAGAAAATATAATATTTATTCGCGAGAATAACTGTTTTGGAGATAATTCAATCAACAGAATTGCTACTATTTTATATACAATCCTAAGCGGTATGTACGTATAGTTCTTAAAAAAATCCAAGAATATATTTTTAATTCGTAAACAGAATAACTGATGCGATTATAAACCTTTCTAAACTCAGTTTATGTGGTATTATTATCAGTGAAATATCTACTTGTGATTTGAGAGCATATCAAACGTGCACTTTTCTAATAAGATATCCAGTCGACTTCGTCCACACATATAAAATTCGTTCTTTCCAACTAAACTTACCTTCTCAACTGTATGTAAAAAAGGTCGCGAACAAACAGCAAAGATCGCTATTTATCAGTGGTCACACGACGAATAGATCGCCTAGGACGTATCGCAAAAAGTGTTGTTTACGAAATCGTGAAACACTGCCCCCCGAGGAGATGGCGATCGCCTCGCGTATAAATACGACAAAAAGTACCATTCGAAAGATAAGAGCGCGGCGGAGCAAAAAGCATGGAGATGGCACAAGGATAGGGACACGATAAGGATGGAAACAACGAGATACAAGGAGGCGCTGGGAGCGCGAGAGGGAAACGGGAATAGTGTGGGGTGACCATTCGTTTCAAATTAGGGAACGCTTCGGCGGGTTTCGTTACGTGTTTCTTCCGGAATATATTACTTTATGTGGATTTTATTATTTTTGTATCAGGAATTCGGAAGAAACCAGTCATTTTGTTAAAAAATGTTTTTTTTTTTGTTCATATCGTTATCATATTAATTTTTTCCTGGTAGTATGTATAATATTATATATACAATGTAATGATAAGATAAAATTATTTTAAAGAAGCTAAATATCGACATAAGTTACTGGATGGATTAAAATCTCTGTTAGTCCAATATTTTTGTATTGAATTTTCCACAAATCATCTAACTTCATTCTTCCATTGATTTATAAAAAAACTAGCTGACCCAGTGAACTTCCCATTACCTACAATCGCTGTTCGTTAGTCTCACTAAAACAAAGCTGACCATACGTTCCGTTTTCGCCGGGACTGTCCCGTTTTTGTCTTGTCGTGTCTTGCGTTCGTCCCGTCCCGTCGTTTTCGCATATACAAGATCTGTCGTCAACAAACGATAGATCTTCGACTCTAAATACTGATTTTTTTCATCTTAAAATAGCTCCCGTTGTCCCGTTGTTCCCGTTTTCTTCACGCTTTCTGCACAAACCGGTTCCCGATTCCTGTTGTAAACACGCATTCTGCACACATCACAATCAATACGTGGCGCGGCATGGCGGTGTACTTTTCCATACAAAATTACTTATATTATTTTTAGCTTTTCTTTAGGAATTTCCGTATTATTTTTCTTTTTAAACCACCTGTTAATTAAAATGAAAAAAAAAAATCCAAATCGGTCAAGCGGTTTACGACTTTTGGCGCGTCACCAAACGGCGATTCATTTTTATATATATAGATCGATATATCTTCCTTATCTCAATTATGATATCAATCATTCATATAAATAGTCGCATATCAAATTTATATAATAAATAAAATAAACTGATTATCATTACATCACATTCTAATCAATCTGATAAAACTCCGGAAGCATTCATCAAACAAAAAAAAATACATACCTACCGATAAAACAACTCCACCATTCCATCCCATCAACACAACGACGCAATTGACATTCAACAATCAAACGAAACCAAATACCAATTCCCTCGAATAATGGACACATCAGCCCAGGCGCAGTCCTCGTTCATTATCGGGACGGTAATCCCGGGCCAGGACCAGTACCGTCGGGAGGCCGTTGTAGGGTGCTCCTATGGGTGCTTCGCCGGGTGGTAATAAGGGGGTGGCGGTGCAGGAATCCGCTCTATAATTTACGCTAGATGGTACATACACCTGGGAAAATCGGCTAACATAATGCGCACCTTTGTCGGGTGCGCGCTCACTTTTGTATGCCGGAGCGAATCGAAAAGGTCTCCTCTTTGTTTATTTTCTGTGTGATCCTGTGCTTAATAGGACTTCGTTTCGTGTTTAATATTCGAGAATTTAGTGTTTTGGAATGGGAAATGTTTTGGGCTAGTATTTAAATGGTCAGAATTTAAATGCGTTTTTGGTCGGAATTTTTATCCCATTTATCGGAATTTATTTGACATTGGTCAGAATTTCAATCAAACGGTCAGAATACATCGGTCGTAATAAATATTGAATGGTCAGAATTTATATTAAATGGTCAGAATAATATTAAGAACCCTTGCCTAACCTAATTTTATTCTGACCGTTTCGTTATTGAATTCTGATAATTTGTTATTTTATTCTGAAAATTCATCATTTTATTCTGACCGTTTTTGATTAAAATTTTGACAATTTAATTTGTTGCCAACGTTTTATATGTATTTTAAAATTTAACACTCGTATAATCAGGTTTTTCAAAAGATTTGCTTCCTATATTTTTTATTGATAACTATTGGTTCAATTGTAACGAAATTTTTTCCCAGTAAAGCTATATACTTCATTTAAGTAAGTGATTTTTTTCACAATTCTCTGTTCAATTCTGAAGCTTTCGCTATCTTTGGACAAAATATTATATGTTTACCACACTTACTAGGTGTTCTAAAACGCTTATGTAAGCATTTATAACTACAACAATACTTAAATTTAATTACTTATTAAAACTTAAACTTTATTTCTTCATTATGACCATAGATTGATTTTCTCTCATTCAATTTATAAATGTTCGATTTGACAAAGATCATAATTTGCGGAGTAAGATTCGATAATGATAAACTTTAATTATTAAAAATGACTAAAAGAACGTTACAAAACTTTTCAAATATACATTTATATACTTCTCGATATTGTACAGTCATAAAGTAAAAGAAATAATTTTTCAAAAAATCATGTAACATCTATTATTGAGCGCGATTTTTTTTTTTGAACAACTTGTTACCTCAGAATTCACCAGTTTTCATCAAACCGAATTCACTCCCAGATTTCAATACGAAAAAAAAACGTAATTAATTTTCCCAATCATAATTTCCCACTCATATTTCGTGGATGTAATTCATATTCATTACGACTGAGATTAGCGATCTGCGCACGCGCACTTTACAATGCATTCCGAAACGAGGCTTTTACCTGCGTTATTCCGCCATATCTGATCGAGGTCTGAACGACGTGCGTTTCAGATTTTCACCCATTTGGATTTCAGGCTTTTCTGGGCCGTTGGCTCGTGTGAAATGCACAAGTCGGGCTGGCGAGGCTTTATTGCGAGACGTCACGCGAACCACCTTGCATAACTATCGAATTATTATATTTTTTATTAGATTGCTGGGAAGTTTGTTTAAATTCTTTGAAACGCATCGTTTTTCATATCGAACGTGGAAAGTTTATGTGTTTCGTTTCGATTGATAATCTGGTTATTTTTAAGTGTGTATAAAAAACGGGGACAATTTAAACGTGGATTATATAAAATAAATGTGTATTTTGTGCTAGCATGTGTGTAATAGAAAAGTATGTGTACTTAAAAGCGAATAAATCGTTCATCAGAATGAATATACATAAAAGATCGGAAACGCCGCAAACGCTAGCAGAGCGAAATACCAACAGCACGACAATTATTCACAGATTTCATAATAGAATCTAATTGGAACAAATTGTTAAAATGTGCTTGAAATTAAAATTTTAACAAAAAGAAACGTTGATGTTTATATTGTATTGTCTGTAAAGGAAAACGTTATTGTGGCGTCGTTGCCATTTTTCGATCATTTCAATGCATAAACTATTTTTTCAATTTCATATTTTTTAATGCTTAAAATTATGCTCAATACGAGATTTATTAATGCAAATCGTATATTATTCTAATACACAAGTAATTCGTTTTAAGGCACAACGTATATTTTTTCAATGCACAGTTAAATCGCACCCATAAAAAATTGTGTATAGATTTTTTTTGAAATATCGAATAGTTTTCGAAAATAAGAAGAATTTATGGTCGTAAGGGATATTCTTCAGTTAGGTTTGACATTTATGACCGTCCATCCGGCTCGTTCTCCATATTCTCGGAGAAGATTGATGTGTCATGCGTTTTGACTGTGAATTAGTGGTGCCGCAAGAAAAATGACGGTACGCTTGGAAAATTCTCTACGTGAAAGAATTTCCACGGACCGAAAAGCCTCATGTTCGGTTTTCGGTGGGAAAATCGACGAAAGCGGGTCGCCGCCGCGACTAATGGCTCGAATCTTCAAACGTTGACAAATCACTGCGGATTTTCCCTTTATTATCATTTTTTTGCCCTTTTCTTCCACGCGCCGATTACGATTCAACCCCTTTTTCCGAGTGAAAAAATTGACCCAGGTGTTTCGCAGGAAATTGCCTCAGGTGTAGAAGCATTAATTATGTCGTTTTCGAGTCACTAATTGGACACATAATGCTAGATATAGATTACAAAGTCTCTGGAGGTTCGCAACCCTTTCATCTGTTAATGATTCCAAATTGCGCAAGGGGTTGGTTGAAATTGACTTTTTTAATTGCTATATTCCAAGGGGGATTTTTTTCCAAAGAATCTTTTCAAACAGAATTTCAATCATTAATATCAATGTTAATGTTTATTAAAGTGAAAAACATCTCTGAACGTTTCATATACATTACGTTTTGTTTTTAGCCTATCGTTCATTAATCATTCATAGCACCTTTTTCGCATCTTAGTTCTCATCCCTCGGATCATTATTTCGCATGCCAGCCCCTTTTTTCATACCTCTTTACGCATTCCAGTGTAAAATTGCCGCCATTTGCACGAAATGCCTGCTCTTTTTCATTACACCCGCCGACGTTCCTAGAACATTGTCGCGTTCGACTTCGTGTTATTCCGGAAAAATTAGGAAAACGTAGAGAAACTGGCTTCAACGTACTCGAAAGACGGACTTTTAAACGTGCTTCGTGTTATTTATGTCGTGTGTGTTTGTGATAAATATCTTCATCCCCTTTAAAGGTGTTGTCGTAATTTACTGCCGGTTCGAGTACGAGTACTTAATGTACGTTGCAGTTAGAGACTCCGCTGAAAAATAACCGTTATGATATATTCGCATACAAAACAACAATCACCATATAAAATTTCCAAAAATACAAAGTCTCTCTTTCATCCTCGAATCCCATCCTATCATTCATAAAACGAGACCGCCTCAGCGAAATTTCTACAAAAGCCTCGTTCCGATCAATCAGCTCAAGTTCGGCCACCATTTTCGGCATTCGACGGCCCAATTTTGCGAGCTTCAAAGCTCCGGAAGGCGGACTTTTAAGCACGCCTTCTGGTAATTTATGTCGCGTGCGTTCGTGAAAAATAACTTCATCCCCTTCGAGGGCGTTCTTGTACTTTGCAGGTGCTTCGCGCTGAATAAGGCCGGGTCATTTTATTTTACGGTGTCGTTTATTTGTCTGCGGCCGCTTCAATTTATCGTATTTTTTTTTAGTTCTTTACTCGTGCTCTCAATTGGGAGGCGGTATTGTGTGTTAAATGTCACTGGGTTTTCTCAGTTATTATGTAATAACGCGTGGGAAAATACGGTTTCGTTCAGTTAAATTTGGCGGTTAAAGGTCAAGTGTTATTGTCGTTCAAGTTGATAAATTGTATCTTGTAAAATATTTTCTATTGTTGTGAAAGTTTCCTACTTATTGTAATATGCTTCATGTAAATATAATATCTCAATGGTTTCGTTATGTCTAACAGTTTCCCACTTGTTACCGAAGTTAAATTACGTTGAAGATAGTTAATGGCTGGATCGATAATGAAAATATATGTTGTCGGTTATAACTATCTGAAAATTAATAATTTCAACACATTTTTCTTCGAGACATATTTTATTATTTTTGATTTATCTATGAAGTTTTACATCTAATGATGTATAGGTGCATCATTTAACGTCTTTTGTCAAATATGACAGTCGGCGTGCCTTACGATAGTGGTAGCGAACTTTTTAAAAATTAAATCAAATATTGAAGATTTAAACTATACACCTTAAACCAATCTCGTACCGAATATTATTATAATACATAAAAAAAAACCACCAAAGAAGAAACGCAATCAAAACTCTATTCACCAACTTCATTCAAACCCTATCAAGAACTGAATGCACTCAAATTTTTTTCAGTTGCACCCCATCGTCGGATGCGCCCCCTCGGCGACCTCGTTTTTCAGCACAAAAAAGCCTCGTTGAAAAATTCACAGGCGCTAAATTGCCGCTTTCAGACGTCGCCCGGGGCCTAATGAAAGCGCGCCTACCCCGTCTCGAAATTGCCAAGAATTGCTCGCGAGACATTCACAATGCTGTGGCCTTATTCAATTATGCATCGTAATTCGAGGCAACGGGTTTGCGGGCTGCGGTGATCCTTAAACGAATTAGAAACCTTTCCCCTGCAGCCTGCTTGTGTCCGTTTCGAGTTGCCTCCTGAAAATGACCCGATTAGGCGGTCGTTGTTTGGTTCGTTTCGTTTCGTGCTGGGTTATGAGTGCGGCTGGGTGTCTAATTGTGTGTCGTCTGAAGGTGTGGAGGTTGGGCTTGAAATTCAGACGGTTGTGGTAGTTGGAGGAGAAAGTGTTGTAGTGGAAGGGTTGAGTTGGGTGCGAAAATGTTAAGGAGAATTCAGTGCGTATGAAGGAGCGAGGAGTAATGAGAAATGGAATGAATGGATGAGTGGAAATTTTCAATTTGAATCGTAAGTTTAGGTAAAAGATCGAAGTGCAATTGGATTGAAAATGTGATAGTGTGTTATGCGTCGTTTGTGAAATTGCTTAATTCGCATACGATGCAAAAAAGTTTTGCGTCATATGCTAATAAATGGTACATTATTGATATTTTTCATTAAAATTTAATTTTTCACATCCTATCCTTTACGTCAGTGCTCCGCAACATGCGTGCCGTGAGCTGGATACAGGTGTGCCGCGTAATTTTTCATTATATTGGTTTATTTTTTGAAATGTAGTATAGAATAATAAATTTTTCAATTTCCATTTTATTATATACACTTTCTGGTTAAAAAGACAATTACAGTGGTCAAAAATATTTAAGTTTAGCGTCTATCATTGGGTTTTTGGAGATTGCGTGTCGGGGGGGGGGGGTCACGAAAATTTGCTTCTATTTATATAATTTAGCCTTTGGTGTGCCGTGAGTGAGAAAAGGTTGCGGAGCACTGCTTTACATGGTCTTGAAAATTTGAATGGTTAGATTCAGTTTAGTTTCATTTTTTAATTTAAAGCTCTAACTGTTATTTACAAATCTAAAAATTCATTAGATGGAAAGAAAGAAATGAAAATGAAATTCGAATTTCAAATAATAAAGGCGTTTAGTTTTGTAAAACATTAACAAAACGCCATCCCATTATATTGTTCATGTACGACGCGAATTTTTTTTGTACCGTACCCGATTTACGCAATTTCGCAAATGACGCATAACACATGCATACAATTAATAGATTTGTACAGTACTAAAAAGATAGATAAAATTTTAAAATATACGTCGAATGAAAAAAAAAACAGTAAATAATATAAATTCTATCTGAATTAATTAATTAGAGCAACTGCTTTCTTCCATCGTTAACTGTATCAAAACATTAAGAGTAAAAACTAGCAAGGATCTCCGCTTATGGCACCGTTTAGTCAGTCGACATTTCCCGCAGTTGACTTTTTGCTATTCGTTTAAGACGAAAAAGAAACGTAGCTTTGCAGCTCGTTTCCGTTTTTGGATGCGCATGCCGTACTAGAGAGTCGGTTTTACCGTAGAGAAATCGGAAAGTTTTCAGACTGTAATGCTGACTCTGTTGTTCGTTCTCGAGTTCAGTTTGTGTTCTCACAAATCGGACGTTTTTCTTGTTAGGGCTCTATTCGATCCGACAAAGTTTTTTTTTTGCGAATTATTATTTGTTTTGATGCGTATGTTTGTTCTTTTGCGAAGTAATAAGAATTGATCGCTGTAGCAGAATTAATTCAATTATACACCGAACTCCGTTTTATGATATTTCATATAATCTTAACCTTGGATATATTTATATAGTAAATAGGCCCGATGTTAATAACATCGGCTGTGGATTTGAAACGGAAAATGATAAAATGTGTACCCGATTGAATATTTAATATTTAATTAATAAAATCAAAATAGTTCATTTGTTATTGTCACCAGACGTCATATACTGTGTTTCCCCGATAATAAGACCTACCTAAGATAATAAGACCTAATAGATGTATTTAATATAAGATCTACCCCGAAAATAAGACCTAGTGCAGTTTTCGAGTATAAAATTAATATAAGACCGGGTCTTATATTCGGGGGAAAACGGTAGGCAAAGCCAGTCGCAAGCGTCATTCGAACACACAGATGCACAGACACAGAAATCCGTGATTATATATAGGGGATATAAATCTTATCTTGTTTTTTATTGCCGATTTGTATGAACGTGAATTTCAAAATTTTATCTATCTTCTGATAATAAGTACGGAAGTGAATTAGATAAGAAATATCAAATACTAAACATTACTTGAACATTTTAAAGATAAAAAAATCAAAATTTCAAATTTCAAAAGCTTAACAAAACAGTATTTGCGTAACCTCTTACCGCGATCGAATGCAACCGTATTTGCACAGGCGTACCAAGACGCCATTGTACAAATTCGCGTAGACGTAGTGTTATAACGACCACGTACACGTATATACGTATACACCGAAAGATAAATTATAGTTGGTGTATGGGGGTGTGAGTCTGCTGGCTCGTTACCTACGACCCCGTGACCCCGAGACGGACTCTTCATCGATTTGCCGAAAACCGCATAGTCTCTGAAAACGCGGGGAATTTATTTCAGATCCGGCCTGTGTTCGTTTCAAGTTTTTCTTGGTCTCTAGGTCGTGTTTGTGGAGTTAAGAGTTCGATTTTTGGTTAGAAGTTGGAGGTAGTTTTGAAATGTTTTCGGTTCGTTGTATATATTTTTTTAAAATGGAAGGTTTTATATTCCGTTGAGATTCGTATTTTGTGAAAAAATACATAAATCTTTTTAGTTTATGTTACGTAGTTAGAGCACCGAATATAAATGTTAACATTAAACTTTACTTAATGTTATCTAAACTCGGTGTACCTTTTAATTTTTTTGCTCGATGTTCGCGAACAATTCTGAATGTTTTAATACTAAAATGAAAATCTTGTTCTCGTATAAAAGTTGTGTTACGCAAACTCGATTCTTCTATATACGCTCGTTTTCAGTAATTCATTTCGAGATTCCAGATAGTAAAAACTTTTAGCGTTTTATGACTAGGTCGATGGTAGTTTGAATTTATTCGCTCATATTGCCCAAAAGACTAAATCGCATTATCATGTTACGAAACGTTATTTACGGCGTCGAATAAAAAAAATCTTTACGTAACTGCCAACACTTTAGTTTTCGGTGATATGTAATGTATGTTTTATATTTTTTCCAGGAATGTGATTTATTAGATAGTTGTTTGTGTCGCAAAAATTGCTCGTGTTGCGATTTTTCGTTACTGTTCGTTCGCAAAGCGATCCTGTCTCGATTTGGCGTGTGTGAAAAACTACTCGTATCAGATTTTCCACTGAAAAACTTTTGAGCTTACATAAATCCGACGAATTTATTTCGCGAAATAACCATTCCATTTTTCACAGAAATATATGGTCAATTTTCAATCCCGCTTACATTTTTTTCAATTGAACATTTATTTTCGAATACATTCGAAAACGAATACTCTAATTTTTACCATACAATTTTCCATCACATAAAAATATAATACACGGGAACATCCTTACATTTAACCGTCTCTTACGCAACACAGAACATAATGCAAATACGAATGCGAAACGTAACATTATCCAGTACAATTTCGTTGTATTCAACAACGGCGTGTCGTTTTGAAATATTGCTGAAAAAATAATATATGTATAAAAACCGGCACTCGAACAAATTCGAAGGCACACACGAGATAATATTTTCCATTGGGAGGTTCGAGGGCTTGTCCCAGAGGACGGTCCCGGGATAAGTGGAGACGGGATAGAGGTCTCTTCGGGATTAATGGATCGATACACACCAACCTACAAAAAGTGAATAAAAAAATAAGCAAACAATGGAAACCCGCGTTTCTGTATATAAAGCGTTTAATTTTGATCGTATATTTTCATATTTTGTAACAAACATGATCGGTTCTAAGAATATTCTTAAGGGATATTTTATATTGGGTTTCGTCGAGAGATCGTTGAGAAGATAATTAATATGATACAGAAATAAATATTGAAGGGTTTTGTTATGAAATAAATTTTTTGAGAAATTGATTTGAATTTAGAATGAGGATAAGATTATTATATAGAAATGCTTCATACACAGATTTTATATTGATGTAATAAATAAATATTCTATTCTATTTTTGAATAGAAAAAAATATGCTAAAAATAGTAAGTCAACAGCATTACTAAAACACATATGTGAATAAACAATTTTCGATCTATATCCTGACATGAAACATTCGAGGATATCGAAAATATTTCACTGAACATAAAATAATACGTTTGCGCAGAATCGTGACTTGCAAACATCGCCGAAAAACTCGTTTATCAAAAAATGTAATTGAGCAACCGACTTTTGAAAATCCAGCGACACACGCGCGTATTCAGGACTCCGCAGAAAATTCCCGAAAAACACAAAAAAATAAATATCGCCAACTCGACATTACATAATTCGCGTTATTTGACATGGGAAGTGACGCGAGTCAAAAGAGATTGGCACCATGACGAATTAAAAAGCTTGTCATGTACAACGCTACTAAATTTATTACCCACGCATTCCGATCGAATTCTCCTGTAACGTAATATCACTCTTATGACATGCCACGTGTGCATATAAAATGTGTCAAGATTAAAAAAAAACAGCAGAGTCGACGCTCGCGTTCGATGAACAATATTAGGGTGACCAATCATTCAATATTTCAGTTTTATTTGATGGTTTAATATTATTCAATATACTTTTAGCCAGACAGTAGTACAGCGGTATGTTGCAGAGACGTAATGATGATGGTTTAAGCTGCAGGTATGGCAAGAGTTAGATTCCGTTTTTAACATCTACTCAATCGTTTCAAATTTGGTATTTAATCATTTGACTACAAAATTGAGAATTAAATCTGTCGTTAATGAAACGATTCAAGAAAAAAAATGTTTCCGTTTACATGCCCTATTTTTCGTTCGCCATACAAATTATAATATAATGTACTGGCGTCGCGATTGATTGTGACAATAATTACAACCGTTCTTCAACGATCGGAATACCAGTATGTGCAGAATCCTACCACTGAAAAAGGCAAAGAGAAACCACTTCAGTTACCATTTCCCAGGATAATCACTAAAAAGTGATAACCTACGTCAAGGTCACCTAATATGGCACC
The DNA here is from genome assembly GCA_028571205.2 of Hydropsyche betteni. NCBI lineage: Eukaryota > Metazoa > Arthropoda > Insecta > Trichoptera > Hydropsychidae > Hydropsyche > Hydropsyche betteni. The sequence goes on along the minus strand of JAOXNN020000064.1, from coordinate 1,537,823 downwards.
CAAAAAAAACCTTTTAAGTTTGTTAATCGATGTATATTCATCATCGAAATTAAGCGATATGTGAAATGAACGTACTCGTATAATATATACATGATCTGAAATGCTATAGAAGAATGTTCTTCAGATAACTCAAATGAACGATATCAATCAAAGGCTTTGCTCGAATCCTGTTATATTTGACATACGTGATACGATCTTTAGGAAATCCCGCTTATCACCTTCCATTCCGGGATAGTCCCGGTTAATCCGGGATGGTTGACAACCCTAGTTCGGTAGGTGTATGGAAAAGTAATGTGAAAGCGGAAAAATGTCGGCAATATTAGGTTGGAAACGTATACTCTTGTGAACGTGAACTTTCTCGTGTTACGTGTGTCAGCTTAGTGATGTTGACTTCATTTATAATGCTGCGTTATGATAGGATGCTGCTATATTATGTTTTCTGAATGTATTGGATTTCGATTATGATATAGTCTGTTTGTACTAAAGATTGCTAGAATATTTTTAGAATAGTATATGGATTACTATAAGAAAATCGAGTCGGATATTCTATAAAATGAATCTTTGTGGCTGGTCGAAATATTAGACTAATAAGATAAAATATTGTAATAAAATATTTGAACGTTCAATGACTCATTCGTACAATTAAATTATATTTATAACAATCATATCAATCATTTTTCATTTTAAAATTCAGATAATAATTAAATGTCAAAAAATATTGAGATGTATACGCAACGTTTATGTAATTGCGTTTTCAATGTAAAACACGAAAAATCTTGTATTTTTTTTGTAAAATTTGACGTCGTCTGTTGGTAAATTGTCCAATTGTGTTTGTATTATCAAAAAAATTCAACATCTGTCAAATATGATAATTGTCATGTCTTACGATTTACATACGAAAGGCTGGAAAATATTTGCATTAATGATATCAAAGTGTCGCAATGCTTTTAAAAAGGGCATCGAAGACCACAAATCCAAGGCTTGGCTGAGTAAATCATAAAAAGATCATTCTAGAACAGGGATGGACAATTGTTTCAACTGGTGGACTGAAATTTTTTCAGGCCGTCGCATATCTAGTAAAAAATAATAAACCATTTTCAATCGCTTTGAAATGTACTTATAATTCTAAAATACCTAATTATCTGGCCCGCGGGCCGCCTTTTACCCATACTTGTTAGGAATCATAGAGTTGGCAATTAAAAAATGTTAGATGTTTAAATCTCACAAGATTTTTCGGGTTTTCCATACGAAATATAACATATACCAAAACCACCATAACAAATAGAACACGGAACCATTCCCAATAACTTCCACCATAAAGCCGCATTCGAACGACAAACCGCAACACGCACAGACCCACATTTCGCATAAACCCAAAATTAATCCCGAATCGATCGCGTCCCCCAATTAGAATGTATGAATATCAACCCCATAATCTCCGCCATCGCGACGAGGGATGATCCCGTCCCGTCTTCGTACTCTCGTGTTTACGGGGGCCATGTCCGGAGATTGATGGCGTTCTTTGTCTGGGAAATTTTCTATCCGGACCCCGTTTGCAGGTTGTTGTTAATTGTATCGATGAAAGGTTCGGGATTTGTGTTTTGAGTAGGTTCGATCGATTTGGGATTTTTTTTCGGTTCGAAAGATTGATGGTTTTTATGGTATAAGTTTTTTTTGAGATGTTGGGGAATTTGTAATTTTTGGTATTTTTAATTTTATTATTGTAGAATTGATAATGAATATTTATGTGTATTTGTAATGCGCATGCTCAAATATTGTTATCTGAATAAAAAAATAAGTAAACTCATTAGTGACATCTATAGAAAAATTTAAATACTAAAAATTGTCATTCATGTCATTTCAGACAAATTCTTGAATAAAAAGTGAAATATCGTTTTTACGTGCCCAGAATTCATATTTTTTTGCTATTGGGATTTAATTTCTATTGTCTCGTTTTAATACATTTAATACCAGGGCTTTGGAGCGACCATTTTTTTGAATTGCTCCACTCTAGCTCCGCTCCGGCATTAAAGAACTTGCTCCGGCTCCTCTCCACGCTCCGATTAAATTAAAATAATTATTATAATATTAATCATAAACATATAATAACTACATCACTATGAAGTGGGAGAAAATAGTTTCAAAATCAATACAATTAGATTATAATTAGAAATAAGAGTAATATCAAATTTTAAAATTTTTTTTTCAATTTAAAATCGGAGTAGCGGAGCACAATATATATTCATGTATCGACTCCGATCTTGCTCCAGGTAAAAACCTGTTGCTCCACCTATTTTGTGCTCCTGCTCAAACTCCACTCAAAAGCCATGTTTAAACCCACTTTTACGTCTGAAATATTTATTTACAATCCAATTAATTTCATAAAAAATATTTAATAAAATTCGCAGCTATTGACAGTTTTGTTCAAACGCTTGTCGTTTGGGTTGCTAAAATTTATGAATTTGTATTTTTAATATTTTTTTTAACCCTTATTTAAATGGTTTACGTTTTCCCTCTAATTACATTTTTTCGTCGTTCCCTTCAAAACATGGCTTTGCTGCATTTATTTTTATATTTAAATGATAAAAAAATCACAACAGGCTGGTCTTATTTCCGATTTAAATTTACGTATTCGTTTCGCGAAAACTCGTTGCGCATAAAAACTTTTCTCGTTTGTTGGGCGAAACCGCGCCTTCAACTAGTTTGAAATTCGCGCGCTTAATTCAAAACGAAATCCGGCGCGATTTTTTCGGAAAAAGATACGCTTATTATGGTGATGTTGTTATATAAGTTTATTACGCCATTCGCGAAATATAATTTGCTTCCGGTTAAATTTTATATTTGCATACGTCGGTTATGTCATTGTGTTGTACGTGACCGCGTTTATAATGGCGAATTTTGCTATGGATTCGTTTATGTATATTATAAAAATTATTTGATCCACAATAAAGACATACAAAAGCGAAAATATTTGATCATTTTAATAATGTTGTAAAAGCCGCGTCGCTTATCTGAATTTCATTATTTTTCGTCGGATGTAATTGACAGTTTCCTAGAATTTCCATCGATCTTTTGCGGTTTATTTTAAAATTCCTTTTCCGATATTTTAATTAAAACAAACCGCTGCACGTAAAGTCAATAGATCAGAAATCATTACGTGCGGAAATTTATTTCCACAAGATTTTTATATACGAGGAAAAAATCAGGGTACTCGTTTCATACTAGATTTGCTCTCGACATAAACGTTCAACCGTTCCTGGAGTGAGTCCTAAAAACGGGATTTATGGATCTCGCGATCTGTATTTACGACCTACTCCGACTGTTTTATTAAATATAGATTGTTTTCCGCTACTTACGATATTGTTCATTGTGTGTTCTCTCGATAAAACGACGATATTGCGTTTTGAGCGAAGGAAAAGTTTCAACTCGCCCCTTCATTAATTTTCCCAATATGAAAATATTGCGTATAATCCTCCGATAATTATTCCATCAAACAAAAACAAACAGCGCTTTTTGTATCTTTATTGTTATTTTTACGACCGTTCAGTTAAATGTATCGAAAGAATCGAATCGTTGATTTTCACGTTTGTCCATTTTACGACCGTTTTCTTCGAATCGAAAACAGTTTCGATTAAAAAATCGTCAATTTTTTTCTACTTTATCGCACAGTAGGTGTCACTGCGAAAAATAGACGCTTCGAAAAACCGTACTTTATTTTCGACTGTCAATCCGAATCGAGATTTGGCGTAACAGTTTCGTATGACGTCCTCGAAACACGTAACGGAAAATCGTATCGTAAAATTCAATGTATGAAAAGGGTCACTATTTGGTCCTTTTCAGCACTGGCTTTTTTCTTTTCGCGCCACTAAACATCGCATGTACGTTTTCGGTCCCATTGTCCGCAATAAATATAATGCGTTATTTTATTAGTGGGCACTGGTCGTGTTCATGTTTTCGTTATCTTGCGATTGGGTCGAATTTTTCATGAATAATGTATTGGTTTTATGTTCAGCTTGCCTTATTGGTTAATAATAGTGAGTAAACTGTTTGCTTTCGACGTTACGAGCTCGCTTCAGACTACGATGAATATTTCATAATCGTTTAGCATACTTGAAAGTTTAATTTTATCGGATGGAAGTTCACATGGTTATGTTCGATTTTGGTGAGTTTACAGGAGGAAAATAATTGTGAATATTTCAGCGCGGAAATAATCTCGTTTCATTAGAAATATTGACGTGTTCGGTGCATATTCGATGTACTAGTTATTTTTATTAGTGCATTGACATTTAATAGAATTTTTAATGTTTCGATTTATGTTCAAAAACATGGAATTTTTTTTTGTACTTGTATCATGATTTGAAAAACACTTTTGTAACTATAGTTTAATAATAAGTTCAGAAAATATATTTGTTGTTTATTTTTGAGGTTAAGAATTTCTATAATAGATTGATTCTAAATTTATTTAATTTTAATTTTAAGTTCACGGGCCGTAGTTTTCTGATATTTAGTTTAGTTCATCAGAATATAGATCAGTATTCATATTATATAATATATATGGGTATTTTATAAGAAATTACCACAATATGCATTTTATATAAAGTAAACTACAAAGCGGTCTTTTTTATGCTATCGGAAGTTCAAACACTTTAAAAAAAGCATGATAAAGAAAACCTCAAAGAACCAAGTATTGTATACTGAAACAATTTTTATCAAAATGTTTTCAAACAACAAACATTCAGATAATCACATTCAAGTACTAACCGCACCCAACACTACTTCAATATAAGAACCATTAATACTTACAATTAAATATAAATCAACGTTCATTATATTATGGTTTAAGATATTTACAGATACATTATCTGCGAATTCTTGGCTATTCGCAGATAGTGTATCTGCAAATAGTAAAAAATTCGTAGATAGTATATCTGCAAATAGCAGTAATTCACATTTACAGTATCTGCAAATAACCAAAAATTCGCAGATAGTGTATCTGCAAATAGCCGCATCCTTACAATTATCAACGAAATTTATCTTCAAAACCGAAACAATCCGACCCATTCAACGAAATCCATTGCGACACTTTCCACGTCGTCAACTCGGTCGATTAAAATTGTTCGGGTCAACGAAAACGACCCGACAAGCCTCTTTTTAACACCTACAATGAATCTTAAATCGCCCCGGCAATTAGAGCGGAACCCTTTTCGTGGGAAATGCGAACATGTAATAATTCGATGATCTCTCCGCGTCCGTGTCTAATTAATTTCGTTAATTTCGTGTGACGTGTGTTATTGGTCGAATCGGCGCGGTCGCGAATTTGGACGGTTTTAATTGGATATGTTGGGGGGGGTAGTGCGAGTTTTGGGGGTTTCGGGTCGGGTTGTTGTGCAATTTGATTTTTAATTTGGAAATTTTGGTGTTGCCGCCGAAATTCGCTTCGGTTTTCTTTGGTTTGTGGTTGATTGTTTTGTTTTTGAATTGGTGGTTTTTATTCAAATGATTTATTGTTTTGAAAGAATCGATGTTTTAATGATATAGTAAACCCACTTATTACGCCAAGATAGATTCCAACTTATAAGGGGTTAAGGTTTTTCAATTTTTTTTTTGAACGTTTTTACGTGTTGACTGCTTGTTTTAAATGCATTTGAAAAAAAAAAAGAATTTTAATGCATTTG
>JAOXNN020000064.1:1519496-1532048 GCA_028571205.2 Hydropsyche betteni | reverse complement strand
AACGACGTCGATCGTTTTAAAGTCGCGAGCGTCATTGTGACACATACACACACAGACAGACAGACAGACAGACAGACCGACAGACAGACAGATATCCGCTATTATATATAGGGGATATTCAAAAAAAAATTATATAAAGTTAGGAAGATGTGTGATGTCTTTTGACGTCCTTCAGATCCTCTTTTGAATATTTGAGCCTCCAGTATCCACTCTCCGACCATGTCGCTAATGAAAGAGGCTCTGGGATACGTGTCCTTCTATGTAAAAGCTAGACATACTTGTTTGCAGTATGGCGTCAGGATCAAAAGGGAGCAACACTACGAATGGCTTCACACGTTTCAAAGGTGTATGCACACACATACATACATATGCACACGGTGCACTTTAAAAGATTGTTCCCTTTGCTTGAAAAGGGCATGTGATGCATCATCTGAATAAAGCGAAAAGATAATGTGGCGTTTTTAATATTGCTCTTTTCCGTGTTCAGTTTCAATGCGAATGATAGATGAGCGGGAGACAATAATATATTATTGATCAAAGAATAGTTTTTCAATATGTGATTTTGTTTCATTTCAGCTGATGCTACTTCTGATAATGAGAGTATAGCGGGTGATGAACATCCTCAACATCATGCCAATGGGGGTTGGGGTAGTGTTGCTGGTCTTCAAGATAATCATAATCAAGATACGATTAGTGTCAAAGGCATTGTTACCCCAGTGACCGAGACTAATTTGTCAGCTAATCATAATAGTCTTGGACGCAACGATGATTGCTGGAGTCGAGCTGGTTCGGCTGCAAATAGTCGTCCATCATCCGTCGCTTCTGATTATGTTGGCTCTATGGGGAGAAAGCATTGGGTCGATGTAATAACAGGTACATTCAAATCAATCTTAATGAATTCATTCAATAGAAATCATTTTGATTTTTTTCATTGTATTATTACAGTTCCTCTTATGATGGCTTATGTCACTCGTTACGTTTTTGGTACTGATAAATTACGCCCAAATTCTTTTGAGGTTCGTGGTTTAAATGGAGCTTCTACTGGTGTGATTCATTGTGATGATTTAGCAATAATGTCTCAGTGGTTAAAACTGATCACTGATAATATAGTTGGCCTAACTAATTTACAGGTTTTAAATATTTGGCTCAAGTAAACTATTAGTTTTATCGATATTTATAATCTAAGATTTTTTATTTTCAATTCCAGACTAAGCTGTATAACAGAAATTTTGCTGCGGGTGAAAGAATTGAATACATGGGTTGGGTTCACGAAGGAGTACTAAACAATAATCAACCGTGGCAAACATACAAACCGAGATTTCTTACTTTAAAAGGAACCGATGTTATGCTATTTGACACACCTCCTGTAAATATATATGTGTATTCTTTCATTGTTTGATATATTCTTGTGTAACCAAAATATTTATTTTAATTTTTTTACAGTTGAACGTAGCTGGTCTTTCAAAATGTCCATATGTTCTTAAAGTTTACCAAACAATGTTTCGTGTAGTCAAAGAAAGCGAAAATGTTGATTGGAGACAACATTGTTTTCTAGTTCAAGCATCCGGAGCAGCAGGGCCTCGTTATTTAAGTGTAGAAACACGTCAAGAATTGCTTAGAATTGAAAGTGCTTGGACAGCTGCTATATTAACATCGGTCATTAAATTAGGGGTAAATTATATTCACTTCTTGTTAATATTTTTTTGCTAAATTACAAAATTGGATTTTACAATATATCTCATTTTAATTTTTTCAATAGAAAAAGACATTTACTGTATCTTATGAAGGAAGAACTGCAGGCTTGACATTGGATTGGTCTTCAGGTTTTTCATTGAACGAAGGAGCCCCAGGAAATCCTCCTGTCTGGGCTTACCGTTTTTCACAATTGAGGGGCTCAAGTGACGATGGGAAATCCAAATTGAAATTACATTTTCAAGATAGCGAAACTAGAGCAATAGAAACTAAGGTATTATTATTTTTTCTATGGTAACCTTTATTTTGATATGAATCCATAATTTTTTTATTTAATTTCAGGAGTTGGAATGTCAAATATTGCAAAGTTTACTGTTTTGCATGCATGCTTTCTTAACTGCAAAAGTTGCTTCCGTGGATCCAGCATTTCTTTCTTCTATTCAAGCAACATAAATGTTTTTTATTGAAACTTTAACAATATTCGCTTCACATTTTAATCCATTTAATTAGATAAAAATCTTCATATATTTTCAATTATTCCGATTTAAAATGTATTTTGACGTAATTTACAATGAAGATATTCTTGCTTATGGTTAAAAATTTTCCCCAAGTGACATTATCACTTTAGATGTTGTAAAAATATTACTTTGTTTATCTATTTCAATATTTTTTTAACAGGTTATTAATACACATGTTATTTCTTATGTATTTCATATGCATTGGAACCAAAAAATATGTCGACTATAATTATTCTTAGACATGATGATGCTTCATTCCGTATCCATAAAAAAATATACAATAGATTCAAATAAGTCTTGTTTAGCTTAATATTATTTAAAGCTTGTGAGGTTGAGAATATGTACTTTTTGACACAATGATAATGAATAGAGTGATTTTGGTGAATGGTAAACCCTTGTAAAAAAAAATGTAATAATATAAAGTAAATCCATTTTGACTGATTGTAGAACCTCGTAATGTTTTGGGATTCAACGAACATTTAATGATAATGTAAGTCGAATAATTCCTTTAGTGTACATAGATATTGTTTTGTATGAATAACGATTTTAAGAAAACTTTCGCATTGGAGTTAAAAGAAAAAATATATATGCACTGATAAGCAAAACTTTAATTGACTTATCATAATCTTTTCAGTAGAAAATATTGAAAAATCAAAATTGAGAAAAAAATCTCAACAGAATGGTCAATTGAATTTTTTTTGTAAATACAGTTTGTTGAATAAAATTTATTATTGCCTATTAGATTTTATCTAATTAAAATTTTCAACTATATTTTTTTGAAATTAATGTCTAACATTCTTCATCGTACTCAAATTTAAATATAAATATTTCTACTAGTCATATTCTTTGATATTATTTTAAAATATGTCTACTAATGATCTATTCTCTTTTTTCTCTGTGATTTTATCATAAAAAAAATTGCTGTAAAAATGATTCTTATGAGTAATTATACTACATATAAATCTCAAATAATGCATGCTGTACTCTACAATAATTATCGTAGAAAGTATAAGAAAAGTGTGACGTTTCATCGATTTATGTTTATAAACGAATCTCTTCGTATTAGTATTCAAAAATTATATGATTTGTAAAAAGATTTTAGTTGAGTTTTTATGTGTTTAATTAATCATATATAATATTTCATAACATGTATGAATAATAAAATATTAACAATATATTATTCGATATTTGTATAGGTGTTTTTTGAAATGTAACGTTGAGATATGAATGTTTTATGTGTTGTAAATAGTAATCACTCTCTGATTAAGTGCTCTTTTGTCATAAAAGAAGTGTAGAATATGACCAAATTCCATTTAGAGTCAAATTATTTAGTAATGTTTAATTGAAATTTGTGTGAGTTCTTTGATTATAATTTTGCTTATTTTTCTGGTCAAATTTCCGATTTTTGTAATAGAAGAAAGACTGAAATTAAAAAAAATGTCATCTGTATTTAAGTACATATATGGTAAAATATCGGATTATAAAAATTGTAAAGCTCGAAAATTTAAACTCAAAAGCTTGTAAAAATTACAAAATGCGTACGCTGTAATTTAAGTCGTATGGATAATGTTTTTAAAGAGATACGCGACCAATTGACACTTATTGATTATGAAGTAATAAGACTTTGTTTTGTAAGAAATATGTATGTACACATAAAGTATCAGTACAGTGCAATTGCTTGTGAAAAGTGCAGCATAAAATCTTTGTAAGAGATACGTTTAAGTTATCTATAAATCGATTTTAAGATGAGGAATGAAGAAATGAAATTTTTAGTATTATTAATTTTAATTTACTAACGTGTAAAAAGTTTGTTTTTGTCACACGATATTTTCATCCGTTTTGTTGACTTTTCTTTAATTATGATTGACAATCAAAGGAAAATTATGGTTAGGATGAGGAATATGGTTTGAATATTGAAAATCCTTTATTTCGATGAGACGGATGTGTGTAATGTAAATCACAATATGCATATTAATACATTTAGAATATTAGCTACATATCATAATCAATATTTTTTTCAAAATCATGTCATTGTAATGATTTTATTTTCACCAAAATATATTGTGCATAGTTATCACCAAAAATATGATTCTATGAAACTGATATTAAAATAAAATGTTATGAAATTTGTTATTTTATGTCTGTTATAAATTTGTGAAAGTCTGATACGAAAAACCAAAGATTTTAAATTATTTATATAATTTTTATTGAAATAATTTTTATACAAAATATTAAACATTTACATTTCATTCACTAGCAACTTGTTCAATTATTAGATTGTATTATAAAATAAATTGGTACAAAAAGAGAAATATTATTATACTTATATTGTTCTATGCACTATTTTTATTGTATTATATGTTATACTTTATCATAAATAATTTTATTATATTTCATTTAAGCTTTTATTAAACGTATAAGTGGTAACAATTGTCAATGAGCGAATAGCCTTTTCTATAGATTTATATGATTCATAGAATTTCAAATATATGTAGATGTGGTTTATGAATGTTAAGTATTGAAGCAATTAGAGTACGGGGTAACTTTGATATCAACAGTCTTGTGGTGCTTTTATTGAGTAATTAGTGGTTATTGCTATTACATATTCTGATTTTTTTGTCAATTTTATTAAAAGCTCATTTAATTTTTCAGTATTCAATGGAAATGAATTTATTTTATCTAGATGAGAATATATGGGATTTGGAGTAATACCTAAGAAAGCCTTTGAAGGGAACGAAATGTCTATAATCGAAATTGACTTAAAGTATGATCATACCGAATTCATTACATCGACAGTATTAATGTTTACCTCAATTTTATTATTTTCAATATTGATGTTCTTATAAATAAAATTAATTGTGGAAATATTTTGTTTATCATTTGGAAAGTTGAATTGTTATTTCTGCATATTGTCTGTGGATATTTTAAAACTCATTAATATTGTTTAGAAAGCATGTTGATATAATAATACAGATCCTAAACTAATTGTACGTTTATATAATATAAACGATATTTAAGGAGCATGTTATTGTTAATCATAAGTGGTTGTTTTAAATTATTAGATGACAATATAATGCGAATGATTAATGTTTACATTTGTTTTATTTACACTGCCCGTTTTTTTAAATGATGTGATACATCACAAAAGACATAGAATAAAAATAATGCATAATGTGAATGAAACAATCAATCAATAACCAAGGCAAGACAAGAATGATTTACATAATACTGTATTTTGTTATTTGAATATCAATCCATATTGACAAAGAACTGAAGGTTTATTGAAAAAAAAAAAAGATATTTATCAAAAACAAATATTTTTGTTTGTTTTAGTTCTATATATTTTGATACAATGAAATCCTTGAATATTTTTAGTATGTATAATTAATGAGTTATAAATAGACATTAAACAATGAGATTATGAAATAATCGTTTTGATATGTTTGAAACCACAAAACAATCAAATTATTATATGTTTGGGCTTCAATTAAATCGTTCAGCTTTGAACGAACATATCAATCGCTGATAAACTCTATTAGTCGTAGTCCAATATACACACAACCTTAATTGAATCTGATCATAAATTGTTTCAACAAACATAAATCTGCTTTTGTTATCAGTATAACACATAGATAATTATGAAAAAAATTCACATTTTTCCCTTGCACTTCAAATTATAAATTGAAAACCGTTATTATTTTGAATTACTATTTAATAAAAATATATAGTTGGAAATTTTTAAATTTTGATATGTATTTATGAATCATACATATTATAATATGTAGATTTCACAATTTAATATTAATTAAAAATTTATTGTATTTATAACGTTTTTCATACATCTACGTAAATACAGTAAATCCCCATAACGTAAATTTTTTCAAATGCATTCAAATTCAAATTTTTTATATTTGTTTCAAATGCATTTGAAACAAGCAGTTAACACGTAAAAATGTCCAAAAAAAAAAAAGGAAAATGAAAATGTTTCATTTATTGATTTCCTTCAAATCAAAAAATAAAATTGAAAAACCTTAACCCCCTATAATGTCCCCTGTATAACGTGGAATCTGTCTTGACGTTATAGGTGGGTTCACTGTAGTATCATGAATGAAACGCGCCCTTCCATTTCCACGCACTGATAAAAACAGCGTTTCCCCAACTATACAGCATTTTCACAAAATCAAAAAACAAAAATTAAAAATTTTCAACAACCCATTCCCACCACCATATTTTCAATCGATACTATTTTTCATTTCCGCAAAGAAAATTATTTGAATACCGCGACTTCAAAAAATTTAATTCAATCAATTTTGTTGAAACAAACGAACCTCAAAAAATCCAACATATAAAAAATTTCAATCGAACGAAATTTCCAAACTACCCTCACGTCAAATCCGAAAATTTCAACCACAAACCGAACTCACACCGACTCCCACCCACACTATACCCACCCACTATTAGCGCCGGATATAAAACAACCCATACACCTAAATATATATACATATATAAACGCGTATATTTCCGTTTTGGTGGAGTAATTCACGGTTCGGTTGGGGGTCCGCCCACGCGTGGCCGACGCAGAACGCGGCCCACAGTCAGTTACCGACAGCCATACACGCCGCTTCGGTTCCGCAACATCGCTTCGAAACTGCACACTTTCCCGCGCTTTTCACGCCGCAAAATACAAATTTCCATCGGCGGTCGCTCCCTGGAAAAATGTGAGTAAAAAAATTTTTTGTGTAATTTTTTTTTTTTTTTGGTATGTTATGCCCGTTTGTGGTCGTGTTTGGTGGGGGGTTTAGGTTTTGGCGCGTTTTTCGGTTTGGTTTCGGTGCATAGTGACGTTTCGTAGTAATCGCGTTCGATCATTCATGCCTCGGTAAAAACGAATGAATGAAAATTGGCGCATGCGCGTTGCGGCTCTTTGCGAATTTTCCGCGTGCGATTTCGAGCGAATGCGGAAAATCGTTATCTTCGTGTTCGATTTTTGTATTGGTTTGTTGTTTTTGATTTTTCGTTGATTTGTTTGTATTAAAAAATAATTGTCGCCCGTTTCAATTTTAATATTGATCGGAAAATCTTGATCAATACTTCATCATTTGAAAAATTTATAAATCTCATATTGTATCCAAATATGAGTCAGGATTTTTAAAAAAATTTCGAGTTACATATTCAATATGTTATAGATTTTGAACTGATAAACCTTATAATTATTCAAATAAAAATTAATATCATTTCAAAATCAACTCCAATTAATTTTAATGGTTTCAATCGAATTTTCGAAAAAATATAATTTTTTATGCTTCCGAAAATTTTATCGTTTTGCAGAAAAAGGATCAAAGGGATAAAAATAACTCGCGATAATTTTTCTTTGTTTCGAATTCGGAGGTATCATTTCGTTTTATAAAAAGCGAAAAAGTAGACTCGCAAAAGGTTCATATAAAAATTCCTCGTATTTCACATTACGAAAATTCCCCGAGCGGAACGTTTGCGGTTTTTCAGCCGCAAACCGCCGCTTTTTCAGTCGACCGCCGCTTTTAAACTTTTCAGCGACGTAAATCATCCATAGACGTAATAAATATTGCAGATTTCGTGTTTTTGCGTAATAAATTTCGCAATAAGCTCTCAACCATTGTTTGAAACATATTACGCAACCTACACTGAAGTCCCGATATATCAACTTATTATTATCATGTTTATTTATATAATTTTTTATATTACCTATAAACATCGGGTCACCGACTTTTGACAATTTGAAGTGACCTACTGGATTAATAATTATTGATTACTAACTATTTTCTTTAAAAAAATTGTAATCTTATTCATTGAAGACTGTTTTAAAATATACCTACCAACCCAAAACATTTCATAAGAGTCACATTGTGACCCACAACCAAAAAAAGGCTGGCGATACCTGATTTATAGTAATTTATTATACTTTCCATACTATACTACTTATTACTATAATGTAGATTTTTTTAAATTATTTTTTATATTATATTCAGCAGTAACAATATATAAAATAATTAAAATGTCTCGTATAATTTAAAAAATATATATATATTTTTATTTTTAATATAATTTATAGAAGCTTATCTAAATATTTACTTCAAATTACGCATTAAAGTTATTTACAATTCACTTAACATTTAAAATTTCTGAAAATTTGTACCGAAAAGAAAAAAAATCTTTTATAACAGAATAAAGATTAAAACCCTTCCGAGTCAGTGATTTGTATTATAAAAATTCATAATCAATATTTTGATCATTTCATTTTTAATAATTAAAATATCATGTATATTTTTATACAGAAAATAATCAAACTGGAATTTCTCTATTGTGTTAAAAAATCTTTAAAAGTATATAAAAAGGTACAAAGTACAAAAGCATAAGTATAAATTAAGGTATATAAGTACATAAAATTAGGATAAAATCTTATAGAGAGCGTAAGTATATCTTAAAAACTAAAGGAACAAACGAAAATACATATGTATATTTCCATTTCATTCACACCTTCAGTATCACCCTATTCTCATAAAATACTCTTATACTTACGATCATTATAAAGTTCCACCCTTTTAGAAAAAAATCCAAACACCCACAAAATAACATATATCAGAAATCCACTTTACAAACGAATCCATATCGAATTTGCGAATCGTAATTGTTTCAGCTTCAGTCCCATTAACGACCGGTCCGCACATTAGGGACTCCAGATATTTCAAATTTATCCGTCAGCCGGCGCCAGGATAATCGTCCTGCGGCGCTTCCTGTTTTTATTATAATTGTCATTAGTGTATATACACACATTATGTATATCCCGATTCCGAAATTTCAAGCGTTGTAAATAGTTGCACTGTTGAACGTGTGTGGCCATTGCGATTGCGTCACTCCGCATTCCGATATCTGTCGAGTGGATTTTGCGATGTGAAATATTTTTTTATGGATTGTTTCGAATTTTTTTAGGCGGGAATGCGTTGGGAGTTTACCTTTTTGACGGGAGGAAGTTTTTTGGGTTTGGATGAATGGTTTATAATAAGGGAATGATATTTTTTGCATGGTTGTAAAATAAATTGCGCGACGTATGTCAAATTAACATCTCTAATTGTAAAATAGCTAGTACGGCTCAATCGGAGTCCGCTCAACAAATGGGTTGCCAGTAACAAAAATAAAATTTGAAAAAATTGAAGTTTTTATAAAAATTGAAGATTAAATACAATTTTTCAATTATAAATTGTTATATTACATTAAAATATATATGGAAATTAGCAAAATATATACATTTAAAAATGTAATTAATAGTTGCTTTCTAAGAATGTTTCGCCATTGTAGGTTATGATGCATTATGACAGTTTGATGAAATTTCACATCGGTTTTTTTATAAAAATTATATTATATTAGCGACATCAAGATGTGCTTACTTCTACTTTCCTTTCAGAAAAACTAGACGTAGGGTTAGTTGGAAAAAGCCGCATTTCTGAGTTAGTCAAAAGTTTGAGTATATTTATTACTGAACGCGTTGATAGGTTAGGTTAAAAACGCGTTGATAGGTTAAGCTGAACATGTCTTCCTGAATATATCTTATTCTATCAAGTATTAAAATCGAGAATGTTTTTTTTATAGGTGTCAAAAGAATTTGCAGATCCGCGTAATTTCAAGAGCATTATTTTTGTTACTAGCAACCCATTTGATATTTGATTTTTCAGGCTGATCCCGATTGGGTCGTGCGAGTTACTTTAGAGAGGGGTACTCTTTTTATTTGCTGGGAAAAATATTTTAGAAATGTTCATTTGCATATTATGTCGTGATAAATACTTAATTTGTCTGAAAATAGGGCTATTTTGCCGGGCCAATAATTTGTACTTGTTGATAAGTGAGTAGATAAGCATTTTTTATTTGTTCTGTTGATTGAGTTATTTAATTTGATTGCCTTAGTTTTTTTTATGGCCGAAAATTTTAATGGATAAAGGGTAAAAAGTGATGGTAGTTAGGAGAAAAGTGTGTGCATATTATGTGGTAATCAGTGCCATCTATGCGTTTTTCTATATACTAAAAAGTAAACTGAGAAAATTACTCTAAAAATTTGTGCAAAACAAATATTTGTCTAATAAAATGAAAATTATCAGATTCACAATATGTAAGAGGCGATATACAAAAAACTAACCGAACGACCCTCAATATTTTTCCAGCGCATATAAATTGCGATGTACCGTGGACATATTATAGTTGGATGTGACCGGGAAAATTATCGGGTTAAATTAAAATTTCCTGCGTTCGTCCGCCAACTTGGCAAGAGATGACGAAGGTTTCGAGGGTTGTCATCGTCAACAGATGTCACACTAGTGTCATCCCTTGTCGACCTTACGTGTCTAATTAAATTTTTTCTTATACGTTTTTTTTATTGTTTCAGTGACAGTCGAATCGAAATTCGGCGATTCATTGACGTTTTTCATCTGAAAGTTTATTGCGAAAAATATTTTGGCGTTTGATTATATAATAGCAGCTATTTTATGGTTTTGTGTTGGTGATATACAGTAAATATATGTCGAAGAATTTTAATACCTTTAAAGTTCTTTCATTACAATGAAAAAACTTTTATCGATTTGAATATTGAAACTGTATCTCGCTAAATAGTTTTAGGTTGACAATATGGGGTGATTAGGGGTGTCAAATTTACCGTGATTTTCAGATATAAGGTGATTTTTATTATTAATCACCAGTTTGTCAATAAATTTAATTTCAAATGAAAACCGAAAAAATAACAAAAGTTGAAAAAAAACGTAAAATCGAAAATCCCTAAAAAAAAAACATTTTTTGAAAATATTTGAAACAACTTTTGTTAAATTTTTATTAATGTAAGTATTGAAAATTTATCGGTAAATTACCAAATCGTTATTTGAGTCGCCTAATTTTGTTGAACGATAAGAATCGATATTTTCGATTATTCAAGGGTTAATTTTTATCGAATATAATTATCATTATTTTTATATGAAGTCTATATAAAGTCTACTGTAGGAAAATTTTAGGTATTCTTTTCGTTTTCAAATAAAAGAAGTGTTTGAACAATAATGAAAAATTCAATATAAACCATCCTTTATCAGACCAATGTATATAAACACAGTCTTCCAACTATATCCTTCTAAATTAATTCTTAACTTTTCAATTTTAATTTTCAGTCCGGATTGAAAACAGGCAACCGGTCGGATTTGGCCCGTGGGCCGGAGTTTGCCGATCCCTATCCCCATCGGATGGGGTAGGGCCTACCCCATTTATACCTTACCTTCGCCAAAATTTAAAAACCTTAAAATCCTAAATATACACTTCGATTCAAACGCACGACAAAGCCCCAATCAGATCCGAAAAACAAAAACGAAACCCGCCCCGATTCGAAAACATCTAAAAAAAGACCCCAATCCCATAATCCCCGTCGAGATTGAAAGCCGGAATATCGACGTAATTAATCCCGGCGACATCGTTCAATTAACTCGCACAGGAGCACTCCGCAGTCCCGGATTCCGCCTCGTCCTGGAATAAAAAGGGAGGACGATTATCCCGGCCGGGTCGGGCCCGATCCATTAATCAAATTTCTTGGTCGGGCCTCGTTCTTTGTGGGAACGACAAAGGACGTCCCTGACCGCTCCCGAAGGATGTAGGGTCGGATTTAGGGTCAAACGGCTTGGTGGTCCTGAGGGTTGCGGCTTGGGATAGTCGGAGGTGGTTCTTCGTTTTTAGCTCGGGACGTTGATAGTTTGATGTGAACGATTGTTGTGGTAATTGAAATTTTCGGCGAATGTCGTTAATATATGTGATGGTTTACGAATTGAGATTTTCGTGGGTGGTTTTCGTTTTTTAATTATATCTTGAGAGATGGGTTTTGATTAGGGATTCTGATTTTTCGAGAAACGAGATTCTCGATTTCGTTTTTTCGAGTTTCTCGAGAAATGAGAATTCTTGATTTCATTTTTTCGAGTTTCTCGAGAAGTGAGAATTCTCGATTTCATTTTTTCGAATTTCTCGAGAATTCTCAAGAAATTTTGATGTATGATAAAACGCATATAATGTTTGTATTGATTTTATTACAGTATAATATTGCAGATACTTTTACTTCTTTTTTTGAGTTTTACATTTAAAAAATCAGCTAAACGAATGTTAAAATGAAATGGTTTTATCCATTTTTTTTAAGAGCTAGGCCAGGCGCCCATTGCGATTTGTAGTCGCGGCGATCGTTAAGTCGGGAAAACGGAACGCATTGTTTTAGGTTGAATTGCGCCCATATGGTATTATATATGGGCGCACTTCAACTTAAAACAATGCGTTCTATTTTCGCGACTAAACGATCGCC
>JAOXNN020000064.1:1496855-1508097 GCA_028571205.2 Hydropsyche betteni | reverse complement strand
GCCGCGCCCTCCCGCCCCCGGCCCCCCGCCGCGGCGCGGGCGGGCGGGCGGGCCGGCCCCGGCCCCCGGGGGGGCGCGCGGGGCGGGGCGGGCGGGCGGGGGGGGCCCCGCCCCCCCCCGCGCCCGGGTAGATGGGTCGTGGGGGTGTCTGTGTGGTTTTTCGAGTGCTGGTGTTGTGGTTGATTTGATTAATTTTGTTGTGTTGTAGATTGGGTCGTATTTGTTGGTTTGTTTGTTGTTGGATTTAGAATGTTTTTTCTTTTCGGTCAGGGTGGGAAATGTAAAGAAATATGTGTGGGTTTGGGTGTTTGCAGATGGTTGGTTTGTCTTTTGGGTTTTTGATACGGGAAAATATGCTTTGAAAATGCGGTATTATTTTAAAAAAGGCGTTTGAAGTTTATCGTCTAAAAATTTTTATGTAATATACAATTGTTCAAGTTTTTCATTTGAAAAACACTTACAGATTGTATGCTGAAATAAAAAAAATATATTCTAGAAAATACAATTTTGTCGTATGGTACTATCTTTGCATTATATTACATTTTCCCACTCTTTTTCAATCTTTCTTAACCAAATTTTTTTTTTTCAAATTCTTCAAATTATTATAAGAAAGTTATCAAAAAGGTTAATGGATTTTTTTAACATTATATAATATAATATCTTTAACCTTTTTGTGTTAAAATTATATAAAAAATTGATCAACAATACTTTATTAATTTATTGTTAAACTTATTCATTTCGGCAGATATTCCAACAATAAAAGTTAAATGATATGCAAAACGATTACAATATGAAGATATTATAATATTATAAAACATTACTTGACTCAACATTTTTTACCCAATATAAATAATATAATACACCCAAAACTTTTCTTACACGGTTCAAAGAAAAAAAGCGATTATTTTGTACTTTGTTTTTTTTTTCACTTAATGTAACGATCTAGAGCAGGTCAGTATACAATTATATTTACGAAATTTTTTTTAAAATGTTTTTTGACGATTTCACATGGCGAAATTTTTTCTCATAAAGTATTATTTAATATATTTAGATGGAAGTTCCATCCGAATATACTGATGGAACCTATCTCTAGTTTTTATATTTTTAACCCAATAGTTTCTGAAACATGTCACCCGTGTAAAGAAAGGATTGAATGTACTTATTTATCGAAAAATAGCTACACACAACATGATAAGAAAAAATCATCGAAACTCTCGACACCATTATATAACCTTGCGACGGACATCACACAGACAGGACATAAATACGACTCCAACACAGCAAACACATCAAAAATATACAATCCCAAATCCTACACAGTTTGAACATCTAAGTACCGACAGCATTGTTTGCTTCCATGGAAAACAGTGAGTGAGTGAAAAGCTTTCGAGCGGAGACTCACTGTACGAGGATTATGCGTCCATCTTCGGATGGAAATCCTCGGATCTGGTGTGATGCGAAGTTGACACAGGACCCGTCTTCAGGACACGCTCGTTTGTCAAACACATCTCGTATTATATACGTGCGAATATACTGGTGTGTGTGTAAATGGAGGCACATGTAAGGTTCCGTTTGTATACGACCTGTGTGAAAGATGCGTGTATGTGCTTTTGTGCTATAATTGTTGGTTTTTTTAATGTTTGAATTTGTTATCTGTTGAGTTTTTAGTGCGAAAATGTAAATTTTTATGGTGCGCGTATTTAAAAGGTTGTTTAAGTTCATCCGATCCTCTTTTATACGGGGATATGTTCTAAGATAAAAAATGTATGGGGACGATAAAAAAATGGTGATAAGTTCTTTCACTATATGTATTCAGATGGAACTTTCATTCAAATATACTTTAAAAAAAATTGTAATGTGAAATCATCGAAAATTTTTATAAAGTTTTTTTTTAACTATATAATTATATACTAAACTACACTGAATTTTACCATTATGGGGAAAAATACATAGATTTAATATGTAAATAGCATAATATATTAAAAAATGGTACATAAATACTTCATACGAACTATGCAAGATTAAATTTGAAAAGAAAACAATAAGTTAATAACTTTTCGATATCCTGTATATTAAATACATATAGTTTGCCTTTTAAGTACGCAAAACTTGTGTAATACACAAAATATTCAGTTCGAACAGAATTTTTTCTAGAAAAAAAAATCAAATCAAACAAAAAAATTTGACTTTCCTTCAGATGATCGTCTCAGACGACCTTTGTTTGCCGATCGTGCAAATTTGTTGATGTTTCCGACTTGGAATCAATTAAATCTCGTCTTTACTATCATCGAGTATAATTTTCGCGTATTCTAGGTATTTCGTGTTTGCTCACCATCAAAGCCTCCGTTCAATTTACATTAATTTGTGCAAAATCAACTCGCCTGAAACGTGGAATTCTTCGCTTATTTAACTTGCCTTTGCTTGTTTGCGTATCGTCTTGCTTATCGGTGGACTTTAAAGACACAAAATAAATAATTTTAAATGCGACATTCGTTCAAAATCAAATTAACTCGATTATATTGTAATTCAAAATCAAAAACTTTATTATCTGAATTCTTACGTGTCAATTTCCACATGTTTCAAATAAAAACGGTTTGATGAATATCCGTTGTATGAAATTTTCATAGCATGAACCGTAAAAGAAATCGAAATGTTATCGTATTCTTGAAGAAGCTTTCTATTTTAGGTTTTTATAGAAAATTGTAGCCGGGTTATCGATATTGATCAGCATTCTGTCTTTTTCGCGTGTTTTTTTTATTATGATATTCCTATAACTTGCTTTTGTTTTTGTTCCATCATTTTTACGTATGTGCAGTAAAATTTTATGATGGACATGGAGAGGTTTAACCCTTTGAAAGATAAAAGTAGCTACATCAAACGGAAAAAAGCAAAATTTAAGTAAAACTTTTGAATAAATCTCGTTTGTTTATACAAATAAATAAAACAAACCAAAACGATTGAATTTCGTCGCATCGTTTCTGTGATACACAAAAGTATAATATATATTTATGACGAAGTTTCAAAGAATACTCATCTATACTTGGGAAGATTCTGGTCGTAAGAGGGTTTCGGTGGTAAATTTTAACTCGACATTCGTCGTCATATCGAATTCCTGTCAGTAACACTGACGACTTGTTTCACAACACAAAAGAGTCAAAACCTAAAATGTGTGTTTTGAATTTGTGTTTCACGACAACGCAACGCACTCTTCATATTCAGTAAACCGTAAAAGGGCGATAAGATCAAATTTCATAGCGTATTAAAAGATTCAATTTCGAGATTGCAATTGTTGCCGTGAAAAATGAAAAATTTGATTTTTTTTCAAGACGATAAACATAAAATCGCGAAAATAATGAATTTTCCAACATAAAAATTCGAAAATTGTAAATTGTGAGTACCGATAAAAATTCTCTGTTCGATGGCCTCGTGACAATGTAATATTTTTTGTTAATTTCGAATCAAAATTTTAGAATTTGAACAACCAATGGTCGTGCTCCATTTAATAATCACTTGACGAAAAACAGATTTTAATAAATTTCAAACCGATGTCTTTACAATTTGACCGACCGATAGGAACACTCCATTCCATAGTCTTAGTCAGTGCAGTTTTTGATTAATTTTCAACGGATTTTTTAACAATTCGACCGACCAATAGGAACGCTTCATTCCATGGTCACGTAACAAAGTGTAATTTTTGATTAATTTTCAACCAATGTTCTAACAATTCGACCGACCCACAAGAACATTCCAACTCCATTCCATGGCCACGCGACAATGTCTATTGAAAAAAAATTTAAATCAAAATTTTAACAATTCGACCGGCCAATACGAACACTCCATTCCATGGTCACGTGACAATGTGTCATCTTTGAAGAAATGTCAAATCAAAATTTTGACAACTCGACCGACTAGTAAAAACGCGCCGTTCGATGATCACAATGCGCCATTAAAAAAATAATCGAAAATGAACAATTCATGACTTTTCCAAACCCTTCAATCTTTCAACGGTCATCTCATATTACAACGATTCCTAAAACAACCACTCATCCAACATCCGCGTATACAACAAACATCAATCAATCGACTAAATTCAACAACCTTTTTCGAAAAATCCCGAAAAACCTCAATCACACACAAACACCCGACACGCTCATAAAAATAAGGATTCAGCTTAGTCGCGCCGTTTATATCCGGCTGAAAGCGGGCAACTTGGCTCGTAAAAGAAATGTATGTGACAGGTAATTAGCTGTAGCACAAAACCGACGATAGTTGCCACGCACGAGGGCAATAAGGGCTCAGCCCTTTGCGTTTATGATTGCACTTATTATGAATCATCGCAGGGGGGGGTGGGGAAATTGACTCCGGTCATGGTTTTTTATGGGTCTTTTTCGCTTCCGAGGGTCCGTTTTTGGTCCGTTTGGTCTGGAATGGGTTGTGTGATTGTGTGAGCGATGGTGATTATTGTTCGGGTAAGTGGGAAAGTTTGTTTATTCGAGTTGGGCGGGTGTGGGGTGGTTTTTGGGAGTGGTTTTAAGTTGAGGTATTCGGGATTAAGTCGTATGTGAAATCGCGATATGATTTTTTTTAAGATGGAAGTTTTTTGATTTTTTTTATTTATAACGGATTTTTTTATATGTTATATTATATGTTTATCGTTATTGAATTTTTGAAATCATTAACTTTCTTATTCGATTATATTATATAATATTTTAACTTGAATTGTTTTCTTCGCAAAATGAGTATTGAAAGTTTTTTTTTTTCTAGGAAAAAAGGCAATTAAGGAATCTGCGAAGTAGTGAGATAATTTCTTCATTTTTATTTTTGCAACTGATGTTTCTGACACATATCTCATTGTCATAAAATAAAAAATTCTCATATTTTCTTGAATTCACACTAAATTTTCTATCATAATACATCACTTTTAATTTAATACAAATACAAAACCTATTTCATTCTACATTTTATCCGCGACATATACAATAAATAATTTCCATTTACGACACACTGCGCCTATTTTATGATAATCCATAAATTTTTTATAACATTTTTATAACGAAAATCTTGCATAGTGTCAACATGAGCTCGAACGCATCGGGAAAAAACCGCGAACATAAAACCTCACGATTTCGATTTATCACCGAAGACTTTGTGAGGAACGGAAAATACGCATACATTTCAACCGAATATTATATTTTTATTTAAAAAAATAAAAAAAAATAAAGAACGGGCACGTGTGAAACGAGAGCAATCGAACGGTTTTACAAAACGTGACTTTGCGAGCTTTCAAAGTGTTTGTGGAGTTTTTTCTTTGTTTTATGAAATGCACTCCTAGAACTTCGAATCGTAAAAATCGAAAACTGGGTACAGTTGAAAGTTCTATAAAGTTTTGCGTCGTTAATTTGTTTTTTGTTCAAAATTATTACGGTTTTTTTTACATAAAAGTTCAAAGTTTTCGCAAAAATTTATAAGGTTTGGTTAAAAGTTGGGTAACGGTTGTTTTTCGAATAGAATTCAATTGAGTGCAAATATTTTAATGAACACGTGCCACCATTTCATAACCGACATCAATAGAAATCAATACACTGTTGTATTTACAGGAACACAGTCGACAATCGAAATTATTACATTATTCAATCGAAACCTGAGCCTAATTTCGTAAGATATATTGAAAGTCATAATAATATACGATCTGATACCTTTTCATCAACGATCATTTCAAACTTCAATCAACTTCGATACAGCACACGAACATCTTGATTTTCCCGGCAAAATACGATAACAATTCCGAATCCGACCATCAAAATCGAACCTTACTATACCCCCCTTCTAATAAATCCCTCCTAGACACATATACAGTTTTCTCATCAGGCGAAGCATTCGATTCAATTTACGCGTTAACACTTCACCGGCGGGATGTTGAATAGTGCGCCAAATTGAACCGGAACGTGACACACTAATTATTTCCATTGCCGCGTTTAACGACACCTACGCACATAAGCGTTGTTCGCAATTATACGGCAACAGTGATGTCGTTGTTGTTGTTGTTATTGTTGTTATGTGTGCTGGATAACGAGGGTGTTTTATATACTGCTTGGAGGAATCGGGCGTAATTATGCGCTTAGTGCGACGGTGGTTAATTGGGGATCAAGTAGTTTTCGAAATTATTGTGCGTATGCGAATTTCGTTTGATGGAGTTATGAAATTTTAGTTTCTGTCAAGGGTTTGATATTTGAAAGCTTATTGGTATTTGTTGCGTAAAATGTTTTTCAATAAGGGCGCTCGATTTTAAGATATATATATACAATGAAATTCGATAATTTTGCACACGTAGTTCAACGCTATAACCTTCCACAGTGATTTCCTGTAGTGAAGTAATTAAATTATCATATTAAATAATTTCAAGTTAATAAATCTACGTTACCTATTTAAGTGCTAACAGACCGGTGCGCCGCGTATGATTGTGACAATACGCAGCCTGTTTTATGCTTTTGTTTTAATGGATATAAATTAAAAAAATAATTTGATTTAAAATTTAAGTCCCGAGCAATGCCGGGTACTACCACTAATATTGATCTAAATATTAAATTTTTGTGTCGCTTTCAAAAGCGGATTCCTTTTTCTCGTTACCGAGCTGCATTTATGAAAAAAGTGTAAGGAATTCATCATGTCAAAAGAAAACGAAAAAAAAAATACTATCTTGAATAATATTTCCAATATTTTTCCTATCTTAGTAATATTTCAATATTAAAAATTCTTATATTGAATTTTCGAACCCGGCAAATTTTATTGCACTCGAAGAATTTTTAATACTTCCGCGAAAATATTAGACTTAATATCCCTCGCGCGATTATCTTACAAAAATCCTAAACTCCTCCACCATCGCACAACACACACACACACCACACAAATCGCACACCTCTCCCGAAATTTCCTTTCAGCCGTGCTGAAAGCGCCAACAGTTTCAATGCGCGTAAGAAGCGCCCCGCTGAAAGGGGAACGACGCTCGTTTTAAGGCTTCACCTCGCGTTTTGCAATTTATTCCCGACAGCGGGAAAGCCTCGCTCCCAATTAAATTAGAGCCTAATTAATGCGAAGGAAGGACCTCTATTAGGCGTGTGACGCCTCGCAACCTTCACGTCAAAAGGGCGGAGAAGCCTTCTGTTGGAGACGTGCGAACATTGTTCGGAAACTTGTCAGCGTACACAATGCACGTCGAATGTCTAATTGTGTAATTATTATATTTGGAAAGGGGGTTGGGTGGATGGGGGATCGAGACTGTTTTCGATTTTTTTTATACTGGCGGTAGTACCCGGCGTTGCTCGTGACTCGGCGTTTTAAATCAAATTATTTTTTATATAGTGATCAGTCGAACGATATATGGGGGGGGGAAAAATTTTTTGGGGACGGTCCTGTTTTGGGTTCTGGAAAATATGGTCACCCTATTTTAATGATAAAAAAACCTTCTCGACAAAAAAATATTTTTTTTATATAGGCGGGGAACATTTTTTTGCGGACTGTCCCGTTTTGGGTTTTGGGAAATATGGTTACCCTATTTTAATGTTACAAAAACCTTCTCGACAAAAAAATATTTTTTTATATAGGCGGGAACATTTTTTTTGCGGACTGTTCCGTTTTGGGTTTTGGGAAATATGGTTACCCTATTTTTATGATGCTAAAAACCTTCTCCACAAAAAAATACATATATATGCCAATTTTCATGGCGATCGGTCGAACCGTATTGGAGTAATACGGCAACAAACAAATATATACACAAACAAACAAATATACAAACGTCCATTTTTATGTGTATCGGTATTAAAAAAATATTAATCATTTTTATTGTATATTATATATTCATATTTTTTAATATAAAGAGAAAGCTCTCGAATCGCTGGAAAAGTACGCTTTAAATAAATCAAATATTTGAACTTTGATAATTATTCAAATGAAATCATTTAATTTTTAAAATGGTTTTTGTGTATTTTAAGTATGTATTATATTTTGAAAACGATCACGTTCGCGTACAGTTTTATCAAGTTTCAAAAGCTCGAAACCTTTAAAATATTCACGCAGAACCGTTGCGATTTGTCTTATGCTTTCAATTTCAAACAAACTAGGAAAGTCGTATGAAAATTTCGTCAGCGTTAAACTTTCACCCGAAGGGAGTTTTCTCGGGAAAAACTGTCGCCGAATCCGAACAAACTTCATATGAAAATTTAATATGTCCCAGCATAAAGCTTGAAATTTATTGCGAAACCACAATTTGTTTCGCACAAAAGTCAATCCTGCCATTATATCGAGTTTACATAGTATAGTTTTGTATACGCAAAATTTTATTATGTGATACACGTGTTTAAACTTGTGTAATTATGCGGATAAGTCCATTCTTATCAATTGTCTAATTGATTTTAAGAAACAATTTTAAGAGGAGTTTTTTTTATTTGTTCAAAAGCCTATAACTTACAAAGAAATAAAGTAAACGCAGATTTTCAACTTAGTATGGAATGCGAAACATTTTCCAAATCAAATAATGAAAAATTTCTCTTCGATAATCGATACATTCTTTATGATACTCGCTAAGAATTCTTCGCCTCAAGAATTAAACAGTCGGGAAAACTCTACTCGAAAACAACCAAGAGCTTCTCCCGATAGACAGTTTTCGATTGTTAAACTTTTTAATTGTATTTTTTTTAACATCTACTGTTAAAACTTTTCGAAATGTATTAAATACGCTAGTACATGAACTATTTTTTTTAAAGTATACTAAAAATTTAATATAACATTTTATACATTGAGGTTTCGACTGAAGATGGAGAAGCAAAATTATATAACATTATAGAATCATTTGTTATTTAAAGCATAATGGACTCAAAGTACTTATCTCGGTTGTTTGTTTGTCTATGAAAACGATTTGTACGCGTTATTCCGAATGGTAAGAATTTCAAGTATCTCAGTGGAAACTTATCGATTAATCCCGATGAACGATCAGATTAAGAGGTTTTGTTTGAGGCTAACCAGCTAGGATTAAGCGCACTAGGGTTAAATGAACCCTATGCCCCTTTTCATTAACGCCCTTTACTCAATTAGCGAAGAAATATATGGGTCGTACTTTAAACTAAACGACGTAAAATAAATGTCAAATGAATTATCCTCCTCTATTGTAGTTTTGATAAAATTTAATGCGCGTAATGTGCACAATCGAATTACCCTCTAATAGTTCCGCACTAAAGCTCCGCAACGAAACACGTTATATAAATTGTAAAACAGAAGAACCTATATTTGACGAAGTGTTTTCGAAAATTGGAAACGCGCCCCGTCTACTATATTGGCCAATAAATAAGTGGGCAATAAATCAAAACGAGGTTTCCTAGTCTCGCAATACGTTTAATGAAGTCCTCTGGGAAAATATTTAGTTTAGATCCGTTGCTTGGGAGCGAAGAAAACCTGATGCCTTTGTCGCTGTCGCCGACACAATATCGAACACATTGTACATATTAAAAGCGGAGGAATTTCATCGTATGTATAATGTTTATTTTTCCTGTGTACGGTGGCAATATTGCTTACGGAAAATGAAATGAAAAGATGGCGTAGATTTTCATGAAATATGTATATGTTTATTTTTTTATTTTTTTCTTTCGCGGCACTGTTAACTTATTACCTGTTCCGAGAAAGCGACGTATACGTTGTGGATGAAATATTATTTTTCATATTTTCCCTGTACAAGGTGTTTCAAAAGAAAGTTTATATTTAGTGGATCGATTAAAAAAGCCATTTATCGAAATATTTTTTAAAAATTATTAAAGTACACAATTTAGGAGTAAATTTCTTGAAAATAAGATCGTCCAAATGTAAAACATGGCATTTGCGGCACATATTTAGTCCAACAGTTAAATTTCTTATGACGTCTTGGCAGGTAGACTCCATGATGGCTGCCATTTCGTATCAATTATTTTCTTTTAAATGCGTCAGAAAAGCCGGTTTACCGGCATAAACTTTAGATTTAAGATAACCCCACAGGAAAAAGTCCATAGGGGTTAAATCAGGACTGCATGGAGGCTAAAATATATCACCTCTTCTGGACATCAATTTACCAGGGAAAATTTCACGAACTCGTGGCAGAGACGTATAATATTAGACGTGGGTGACATTTCTCCGTCCTGCTGGAACCATATTATTTGGTTATAACCATGAAAATTTTGGAATTCAGGCACCAAGAAGTCGTCCAGTATCTTTGCTTAAAGCTCTGAATCCATTGTGACTTCATATCTCCTTTCATCTTCAAAAAAGTAAAGGCCGATAGATTCGTTGCATTCACGCAGTAAGCTAAGCAAACATGAACTTTCTTTTGAGACACCCGTTATATGTATGTACCTTTTGTTGTAATTATTTTTATGTTAACACGTTTTCGTGTGACGTGCTTTGCTTTTGTTTTGGCATTCAGTTGAAAAATATTATATGAAAAAACGAATAAATACCACAGAAAAATAATACCTCCCTTTGTTTGCAATAAACTTTGCACTCAACGGAATTCGGCGCCGAAATTTCGCTTATTTATTTACTAAGCGTATTTTTTTGAATAAAACCATATGAGAAAAATGTTTGTCCCATATTTTCGTTTTTATATTATAGAAAAATTGTTGACTTAAAACAGAGTTGAATATATTTATTTACTAGTTTGCACAAATCACCGAAGTCAAGTAACGAATGGTGTTATTTGGAAATGGATACACGTTCAAAGTTTTTTTACAACCAAATTCAAGAAATTTTACTATCTTATTCTAGCTAAAGTAACGGTACCAGTGGTTGGCAATGTAACTGTATTTGTCAATTTCTTAGAAAAACATAAAATTAAGGGTTTTAATGACGATAATCTCTCAGAAAGGGTGCGATAGACTAGACTAGTCTAATAGACTAATAGACATCTAGTCACTAGATGTAATAAATGTCTAATCTACTGCACACTTTCCGAAAGATTATTATCTTTAAAAACATTATTTTTACATTTTTCTGAGAAACGGTGAATTACTGGCACATGGTCAACCACTGGTGCATTACTTTATATGCAATAAAAAAATCGTAAACTTCTTATGAATACAGAATAAATTTTTCCTTAAAATAGACATTGTATAAAATTCATATGGCGATGATGAAAAACAAGGATTGTCATTAACCTTTCCTTACCGGTGATGTGTATCTTCTACACATTGCTCTAATAACCACCAATATCTCTATAATTATAATA
>JAOXNN020000064.1:1485323-1495527 GCA_028571205.2 Hydropsyche betteni | reverse complement strand
TTACAATAATATAGTATATATTGTGCATTATCGCCAAAAAATCTAAAAGAACGATTTTTTCAAAATGTGCGAAATAGTGAATTGTGCAAAAGTCGAATGTGCGAAAGTTGAGGTACGCCTGTATATGTTAATTAAAGATGTTGAAAGAATTTATTCACGATTATGTGATATATATTTCGATATAATATAGTATAATTTGAACGTAAGGGAGGAGCCGGACTTCTTAAGCCCTACCTAAGAATGTCCGTGAATTTGTTCATTATACAAAAAAATTACATAAGTTCAAAAAATTTATAATATTTTAAAAGTTTTGAATAGCAATGATAATTCATCAAATAATTTCAAATCAAATTTGCTTAATTTTTGCAATCGTTGCTGATAAGACTAAGACGATAAAAATTTTAATTATATATTCGAAAATAAATAATTATATAACTAATACAGTTTTATCGAACGGAAAATATTAATATTCATATTTGTTCCAAACCATTAAATATTATTAATTCACAAACTTATAATTAAAAAATAACACGCAACGATTCTTACTAAGATGAAAAGTAGAGATCGAAACTCAAATCATGGCGTCAAAACTAAAAAAGATCAAATTGTCAATCGTAAAAAGAAGCGACTTTCAATTAAAAAAGTTTCCACCGCCACGTTCGAAAATTCGCAAAAGCTCACATTATTCAAAGACCGATTTCTATAGAATCAATACGAATACGCACACCGCAAACATAATATACAACCTTAAGCCCACATTACATCGGCACGTGCACGAAATTACCCCGAAAAAAGCACACATCCCGATTTTTCCAAGTGGCAAGTTTCGGATTTCAACACCGCCATTAAAATTCAGACAGAAATTGCCACACGATCCGACGGCCACGGTCCCCCGAGGATTTGCGAAATGTTAATGCGACAGATCGCAAAACGTGACCACGCATAATCGGCCGTCCGAATGCAAATAAAAACATCAAAAATATGGAATCCATCAGACGCAAAAGGGGGGGGCCTCGCGAAAATAACGCCGCGTGAAAGCGAAAACGTGTATCGACGCATTACTCGCCCATTACGACAAATAAGAGGGAAAATAAGGGGGGAGGGGGGTACACGGGGGGTCAGAGGGGGAGCAAGGTCAGCGGGGGAGGGGCCGCGGGAAAATTGCGGGAAATTTCGTCGCTCATATTAGGAAAAGTCTTGTTATGCTTGCTTATTTGCCGGCGGCGTTCGGCGGGAAAGTCGGACGTGCTTGTTTGTGTTTTTCCTTTTTGGGAAATATTGAATTTTTCATTTGGCACTTAAAGAGGTACACGTGTAGGGTTTATTTGTTGCATCGGTTCGATTTCTTTTAAGTTCGCGAATAAACATGGGTATGGGGGGAAAGTCTCGTGTGTAATGTCGCGTCTTTATCGGAAAAACATTTTTCCGAATACAATTTAAGCGTCTTACATGTTTTTTTGTATATTATGGAAATATGAAAACGACGTAATTATTTCGAAAAATATGTATACCGCGTACATTTTCATGGAAATACACATGAGATCGATGATAATTTCAACTGATCCTGAAAAAAAGATAAATATTCTACGTAGTGTGGCAACACGGAAGGGTCATCCATCATTTACCGACTTGACCAAGCCCCTATTTCATGGATGATCAACCATTCGATATTTTCAAGTATATGGACATTTTTTAAAAGCAAAAGCACATAAAATATAAAATTATATAATAACAAAAAAATTTATACGCATATATAATACGATTCGAATTCAATTACATTATGGGTCAACGCTGTCGATGTTTTCAATTTTTTCAATGTAATAATAAACTAAAGTATAAATTATTTTAAAATTATCATGCGATATTAGAGTAGTTTTGATTTTTTTTGAAAAATAATAATTAATATAAAGAAAAATCTTAAAAATTTATAAAAAATCTTTTGGTAGGACTTATGTCATATATTCTGTTATTTTTTAATAAAATTCTAGAATTTTCAAAAATTTTCAACTAATAACTTATACTTTTTATTAACTATATAACTTTTCACTTACTACTTAATATGAAAAAGCTTTTTTAATGATTCGATTAAATTCATATTTAAAAATAGTAAGAATAATTCAGCGACTCAATATAAAAATTTGACAGGTTATTTCATCTTTGCGATGATAAATTTAATAAATCAAATTTAACCCTTACTTCAGGAAACACCAATCAATCGAAAAACCCAATGAAAACACAACAATGCAAAAACACATCCGAAAAATATTCAAATTCGAATCGCAAGCGATTACAACGATTCGAAAACGCACACAGCTGCTTTTCCGGCCACTGAGAAACTTTACGAAGGGTTAAGGCCGAACAAAGCCTACCCTCCCCTAAGCCCGGGACAAACACCTAAACGTATAATATCTACGTTTTATTTTGTACATACGAACACGGACACACCATACATTTGACCGTGTCGACATTGTTTTGTACACGTGTCATATTGTGCCGAAATTTCGAACGCGATCCATTTATTATTTATCGGGGCCCCATTGTGGCTGTGGCCTATTCAAAATTCGCGATCGTAAGCCTTAAGCCTTTCGGTGGTAGAAGAACGTGCTTTTCTCGTGTCTAGTGGTTTTCGTGCTCTCAGTGGTCTTAAGGTTGTAGGTTTTGGAGTTAAATGATGGTTTGTTCGATACAAGAGATAAACGTTTGATGTAGGTGTATCTGAAATGGTTATTGATTTTGAAGATGCTCTTGTAGTTTTAGCTATTCAACGGTACGATGTTTGAGGATGTGTAATTTTTAAGGAATGTTTTATTAGATATCGAATGTATAATATTATATTAATTCTTCAACATGTGCAAAACTAATTTCGAGGATGTTATGAAATTTTCGAATATGCTAAAGTTTCGCTCAACTAACCGCAAAAGTTCATGAATTGCTAGTCTATATTGAAAAATTTATATATGTAATATCATCATGTAAAATGTTAAGATTGAAATATTATAGGACAGATTAAATATTTCACAAGATATTTGTTTAAATGGGAAAATTTTGTTAAATTTTAAACCCATTGCAATATCGAATTCAGCTAATCATATTTTTGATTTATGTAGATTTTCTCATAAAGCATCAAATTATATTCATTTGAATTATTACTCCATAATAAAATATCTTTGATTATAATCTGTTTTTATTACAAAAACGATATTCAGACGTTTTAACATTATACATAATTAATACACTTTAGAGATGCTCCATAAAATTTACGTTTCTTCCTTTTTTTTTTAAATGTCCTTATTCAAAAATCACCTTCCACTACTAACACGCTCCAATATAGAACTTAGACGCAAATCATAAATCAATAGAAAATCTTAATACGAAAAACGATCAAACCCACCAATAAACAACCAAACCAAAATCCATCCAAAACCCGACTATGACTTCCAAAACACAAGCACACGACCATCACAAAACACCATCAAACCCACTAATGAACAACCATACGAAAATCCATCCAAAACCCGACTATTATACAGAATGGGGCAAAAAATATGAACCGGTTATAAAGGTATGTAAAACGAAAACAATTTAACTTACAGAAATTATGTTTATATTGTTTGATACAGTAGACAATGTTGTTTTTTACATTAAGTTTTAAAGACGACACCATTAAGATGGCGGCCGTCAGCCGCGATGCATTCTTGAAGGCGGTTCCGGAAGTTTTCAACCGCTTTTCGGCACATTGGGATGGATTTAGCCGTAACATCCTCCTTGATTCTTTCCTTAAGTTCTTCCAGAGTATGTGGATGATGTTTAATTTTTTTTTCTTTAGGTACCCCCAAAGAAAAAAGTCACAATTAGTCAAATCTGGTGAGTCACTCACGCCACGTCACTCCTCACAAAGACCAAGCGCTGGGAGAACATTTGCCTCAATCTCGCCATTGAAATTCTAGCTGTGTGGGATGTAGCCCCATCCTGTTGGAACCATATGTCTCCCAAATTATTTGCTTCCCTCAATTCTTTCAGCTCAGGTTCGAAAAACACTTCCAACATTGACACATACGCTCAGCGGTGACAGTGACGGTGCGCCCATTATCCTCGAAAACGTAAGGCCCAATAATACCAAATTGGGATACTGCACACCATATAGTCACTTTAGGGGAGTGAAACGGTGATGAATTTTTCTTGGGTTTTCACTAGCCCAACAGCGAAAATTATGTTTATTAACAGTTAGTTAACGGCCAGCGCTCGACTTGTGGCCTTTTTGGAATCACCTTCAAGAATGCATCGCACCTGACGGCCGCCATCTTAATGATGTCATCTTTACAACTCAATGTAAAAAACAACATTGTCTATTGTATCGAACAATATAAACATAATTTCTTAAATTGTTTTCGTTTTACATACCTTTACAACCGGTTCATATTTTTTGCCCCACCTGTATTACCTTCCAAAGCACAAGCACACGACCATCACAAAACACCATCAGACCAAACTCTCGCCCACACACCTCCGATAAACATCCCAAATATGTCTCCGCTGCGATAACATGAAACACACAAGTTATGAGATATAATATTCGAAGGCCTCCCCGGAAAACTCGTTAAGCTGCGCGAGCTGAACCGGCCGCAATTCTTCTCCAGTCGCCCCCATAATGGGGGCCCCCATTAACCGTGACCGAAAGGATAGATTATGCAATGTGCTCGTTTTGTACGTAAATACGCGTGAATCGCCATAGCTAGAAATAGGTAGCTCGCGCTGAAAGGGTTCTTTGCTTTTTTTATCGGGGGGGAAATTTGGGGAGTCGGAGGAATTTGCTCTCTTTGGATTTGTGAATGTTGGATATGGGGCGGGGAACGAATTTCGTTTGGATTCTTTCCGTTGAATTACAGTTTTAATGTGTGGTGATGTAACTATAGATATTTTTGATAGGGATAGGGTGTTTCGGATCAGAACTTTTTGAACGGTTTTAGTCAGAATTTACATAACATGGATCAGAATTTATATGGAATGGTTCGATTTAATTGGGTCGGTCATAATTTAAATAAAATGGTTGTCAAAGTCTAACCTACAAACGAATATGTATGATGAGCAATTAATAAAGTTCTGCCAATTTAAACCTGTCAAATAATAAAATTAATATAAAACAAATCAATTTTTTTTAAGAAAAAGAACACCGAAATTTTGCAATAACATTTTTGATCAAATTATATAATCTATTCTATGAAAAAATGGTTTAATATTAACGACTAATTTTTTATTCTGACCATCTTTATTTGTATTCTGACCATGTTTTATTTATATTTTGGTCATGTTTTATTTTTGTAGAAGGGTTTATATCACGATTTAATTTTTGAAATAAAAAATAAAAACGATTCTATTGCATTATGTTTCATTGATCTGGATAGAGATTTCTTTATTATATTTTTTTTTTAAATATTTAGGAAATATATATATCCATTCACTTTACAATATTACTGAACTCACTCACTCGAAAAATAGAGAAAATTCACAAACACACCGAAGAAAAACTTATTTCCCCGAAAAGCGATGCCTTTGTCAAAACGCGATCTGAACTTTGTCGATCGCGCGCGAAAATTGCGGAAAATCTCGCGTGTCGTCAAACGAACCTTTTCCCAGGTAAATTTTCCGCCGCCGCCACAGAAAATTTTCCCCACACAGAACAAAAATAAAATGGAAAAATTATTAAAAGATACATATACACATAAAACACGTCTCTTTTGATAGATTCATTCCGCACGAGCGCCAACGAAATTTTCACCGAAAGATCGATCAAAGCCACGAAGGCTGCATTTCAAAGTGCAGTCGTTTTCCCACAGTGTGGCCAAACGAAGACAGAGGTTTTTCCTTTAATTTTAAACCTTTATGAATTATTTTCGTTTCAGACGTCGCTTTTCAGTTTTTCGCGTCGAAAATAAACGACATGTTTACTTTGGTTTCGTCGACCGATTCGTTCGATTTGTCGACTTCAATGCCGCTGCGGCTTAATAACGCGAATCGTTTATTTTTCCATGGCTGCAATCGACGTTTTTATGACGTTGACTGATGTGTTTGACTTCGCTGAAAAATAAAAGTGAGGTTTATTATACCCGCCGCGCCAAAATAACGAGTCAATTTTTATGGTACTGTTTGGTTTTTCGGTTGTAATATTATAACGCGAATGTCGCACGAGATTCGCCTGTCAGAGGTTTATTTTTATTCTTATCTTATTTGGACAGTTTATCTTTATTTTAAAAGTATTTGATATTGAGTAATTTTTTCATTCTTATTTATCATGAGACTTTAAGTGTTTTTATTAGCATGGACATATTAGAAAGTGAAAATTCTTACGATTTCGTTACTCATGAAGTTTCACCCTTATTTATTTGGAGTGGCTACTGAAAGGCTGATAAAATAACTAGTTAATTTTTGATTTTTTTAATTTTATTTTTTTAGAGTGTATATAAAATCTTTTCGATACGAGGTTGATCCTCGGATAAGGTATTTAGCCTAGACCCTCAATATTTGATGGGGAGACCTTGTCCTGCAGTGAGCACAAAACAGGTAGACAATGATGATAAAATCTTTTAGAGATTAAAATGACTACAATTATTAGTAACAAGAGAAAATACCGACAATATTTGACGAATTTCAATAACTGACCTTTCCAATGTATAAAAAAATCCAATGAATTTTATTCATTGCTGGTTACTATATGCAATAATTTTAGTCTTCAAGAGTTTTTCTATAATTTTTAATACTTTTAATACTTTTCCAAATCATTTATTCTTTCAATGACCACTATGTAACAATTAAATTAAAAAATATATTCAACAACGAATATATCCAAACATTCAGTACATTGCATGCACGTCCACGATACGAATGATATATTATCCTATATGACAAGTCAAAATTTGTAACAGCTTATCCCAGCGACAGTTTGTCCAGTGCTACCTCTTTTCAAAGACACCCTTCACCCTCGACTTTCTCCCCCATTTTTTCACACACAAATCTCCACATCGTCGACCGGATTCAACTCCAAAACAACGATTCGAAAACCCACATAAACACCTCAACTCCAGGACGCCCACCCACCCACCCACCGCCCCCCGGCAGACAGTTGACAATCTTCGATCAGCATTTCCCAGGGGAATCGACATCGTCGGTCCGGCACGTACGGCGGCATAATAAGTCGGCTAATGAATATTAATGTTAAGGACTCTAATCCCGCTAACGTTTCCTTGCATATTTTCGCTGAATAATCCCCGGAGAGCCTTGCCCTTTGTAACGGTGGCCAATGTCGTCGGAGCGCTTTCGGGAGATTCGAGAGGTTCTGCGTTTTCTTCGCGGGTGGCTTTTCGTATTTTGTTTCTTTTTTATTATATTCGGGTGTGTTTGCGGTCGGGTGGGTCGCATGGGAAATTTTCATTTTGTTGAGCGGAAAAGTTTGCGAGTTTTTCGTTCTTGAGCACCTCTTAAACGGTCTATCGTTTTTGTGTGTGAAGATGTTTTATTCATTCTTTTAAATTTATTGAGGAAAATTCGGGTAATATAATAAATATAATCATTTTTATGAACAATATATAATAATATTAATTTTCACATTTTGATTTTTTTGTTGGGAACTCGTCAAGTGCTTTTTACTCAAACAAATTATTTTTCTATGAAAATTGAATTTGTAAATAGTTTTTTTTTACTTTCTCAAATAGTTAAAGTATTTCACATCGATATTTTCTTCGATTAAAAGAAAAACTTAGAACTGCGTTTCAACTTTGAATCATTAGTTTCATTAGTTTCAATATAAAAAGAAATTCTCGAAAAGTAATAAGAATTTCAAATAGCAATCGAAAATTTCTTTTCATCGATCAAAATCCCCATTCCCCAATTTACCATCACAAGTATTTTTGATACCATCACAAAATTCGATACAACCATGATCTTACCATGAAGAACATAACCACACATAATTATTTCAACTAAAACGTATTTATTCCCTTCAAACGAGCCGTCGCCTCCGCACAAATTATATTTCGTTCGATCAACAACATTCGAAAACCTTTCCGAAAACCACAAATAATCAAAATAATATCCTTCCGTCAAGGTTCAAGGAAGAAAAGCGGCTAATTGGCAAAAACGCGAAACTCGCAAACCACCTGCAACTGGGCCGTACTAAAAGTAGGTTAAGTGTCAATCTGACGAAAGATGAACGTTGTCGAACTGTGGTCCGCGATAACCGAGAGGTTCAAATCTCTGGTTTCAGCTGAAAAAATTAAAAGGTGGAAGGTCCCGGATGAGCGGTCGGTGTTGGCTATAAACGCGCTAAGTCTTGCCGTTACGAAATAAGCATTTTTGGCTGCTGAGTTAATTGTTGATTTTTAATTTTTTTATGTTGAAGTTTGCCTGATTATATAAAAAAAAAATTATTAACAAAATTTGTAATATGTGGCATTTTTAAATTAAAATAAACAGATATTAACTTCATTATGGTAATGATGTAGTCCGAAAAAAGTATTTGAATAATTTTATATATTATGGAAAACATATAAAATTTTATTCTTTTCCCTTGTAAATTCTACTTTTAATTTCTTTAAAAAAATATTTTGTACATTTTATACATATCTTTATCGTGAAAAGCGATATGGTAAATCCTTGGAAACGTAAAAGTTAACTGCGAGCCAAGAGTTGGCAATTAAGCGAAATTTTAATTCTACTCTTCAAAATAATCTTCTTAAATTCGAGTTGAACAACTCTTTTTTATGCATAAATTTAATTAAATAATTTATATAGAATATTCATCATGAAATAATTAGTTAAATCTTGACTTATCAGTGAACTGAAAAATCTTGTATATTTTAATTCATAAATATTAAGAAAGAGAACACAATCATTCTGTATTTTGATGTATAATTTAATTTAGTATTCAATGGTATTGTTTTGAACCATGCGTCTTAATTCAATTATATAATATTTATGCAAAATATAGCTCTTCTAATACTTTCAAAAGTTCCGGTATTTTTTTCATTCCTTTTAGAAAAGAAAATTGAGATTACCTTTCGCCAAATAATCTTGCAATTAGATTGAAAACACACAGTCACATTCATATACTGACCTATTTTATATATAGCTTATCTTTGATTTTCAGTAAAAGCCAGTGCTATTTTGAAGGTCAAACTGTGATATCTTTGTTTTTATAAAAAAAGATCAAAAATTTATTCAACAATATATAATATAGTATATAGGCCCGATTTTAATAACATCGGCTGCGAATTGATAACCATACTATTACGTAATAAAATAAAAATTGAATATATTTATGCAAAATTATTTTATAACCGTGCCGTTGCGTGATGTAATAAAACAAAAATTGAATATATGCAAACATATTATATAGCCGTGCCCTTGCAAAATATCTCCACACACACGTGATCGATACAGATACACAGATAAACACACAGACAGATGGATACACAGAAATCAGCTATTATATATAGAGGATAGGGGATAATATCTACTGTTATAATTTGAGAAGTTTCTAAATAGAAATTTATTCATTTCATAATCGAATATCAATATTTCTCGAACAAAATTCAATATTTTCAATAAAACACTAAAACAAAAGTTTGTACAATAATATTTTCAAAACATTATAAATTTCCAGCAAAATACATCTACTTTTGAAAATCAGACAATTAATTTGCATACCTATTGTTTGCGCGACGGCGTCGAAAGTTGCTTTCGCATTTTGAATATACATTTCATATACTTTTTCAGCAGTCGCTTATTCAATTATTAAAACGGCACGGTTTCGCGAAACTGAAAAGTTTGCCGAGGCTCTAATTCGCCATACAGCCTGTATGCATATTCAATACACGCTTATGTGAAAATTATATGGCACACGGTCTGATAAATAATTCATGCACGCCTAATGATCAATTGATAAATTGTTAAGCCAATATATATATACGATCAAATACATTAAGATCAAGCTCACATATCAAATATTGTGTATTCGGCAAGGGCTTCCATAATATTATGAAATTTTTGAATATACATACATTATAAATTGCAATTTGATATTGTTATTAGTGTATTGTTTTCTATAATTCGATTCGTAGAACTTTCATATTCACATATAATACTAGCGGTAGTACCCGGCGTTGCTCGGGACTCGGCGTTTTAAATCAAATTATTTTTTATATGGTGATCG
>JAOXNN020000064.1:1440163-1471535 GCA_028571205.2 Hydropsyche betteni | reverse complement strand
CTCGCGCTCACCGTGGAGCCTCATCTTCATAACAAAACCAAATCTGTCACAATTTTTGCATCCAAAAACATTTCACACATTTAAACTTACTAACGCAAACATGTCCGTAACTCCCGTTAACTCACACGAGTAATTCTAGTAACTCACACGTTACTCTCGCGCTCACCGTGGAGCCTCATCTTCATAACAAAACCAAATCTGTCACAATTTTTGCATCCAAAAACATTTCACAGATTTAAACTTACGAACGCAAACACGTCCGTAACTCCCGTAAACTCATACGAGCGACTGGAGTACTCGAATAACTTACATGTTACTCTCACGCTCACCACGGAGCCGAAACCAAACCATTCTGTATCCGAAAACATTTCATCCTCACCTTTATACAAAACAAAACCATTCACAACTCACTTTCAAACACACATCAAAAGCGCCCCACTCCACAGCCCCAGACCCGATCAAAACAAATAATCAAATTCAAACGTGAATCCGTTTCCCGCCGCAGATTTTCCCGCCTAAACACACCGGCGGATGGATGGGCGGTTATTTTGCGTTTATTTCGGTCTCGGGTCGTGTCAATATTTAGTGAGGCGTGATGTGACGAGATACGAAAGGCCCCGTCTCGAACATTAGCACCGCGCAATATGGCGAATATTGCGCACCGAGATAAGTGTACTGGCAAAGTGCGCACACGCGCGGGAACATCTCGGGCCGATAGTGAAATGGTGGTTGCGAAACGGGACGGTGGTGGTTAATGTGTTTTCGAGGTTTGCCGGAGGTGCGTCAGGGTGTTGGGGAACGGCTGTGTTCGGGTTGAGGTTGAGCGGCGGGCGGCGCGGCCAGTTGGTGGATTCGGTCGTGTCGGTTGGAGGTCATCGGTTTGTTTCGTTATACATAGTTATCTTTGGGAGATAGCTGGGCGTCGAAAAAGTATACGTTGTGCGTAAAAACGGGTTATTTGTGCATTGGAATAATATACGATGTGCATTAAAGAATTTTATATTGAGCATCATTTCATTTTGTGTGATTTAAAAAAAATATTTTGAAATTTTGATACTAGCATTAAAAAATAGTGGATTGTAACGGTTGAGAAGTGGCAACGTCGCCAGAGTAAATAAGAAAGTCTTTTTCAAAGTAATAAGAAAGTCTTTTTCTATAAACAATACAATACAACTGTCAACGTTTCCTTTTGTTATAATTTTCATTTAATTTAATTTTAATCGTATTTTAAAAATTTGGTCTATCTTTGATTCTATTATGAAAGTAGTGAATAATGGTCGTGCGTTTGGTATTTTGCCCTATTCACGTATTCATTCTAATGCACGTTTTATTCGTTTTGAGATACAGATATTTTTTCAATGATCAAAGTAATTTTTCGAATGCACACATTTCAATGATTGTGTAAAATGCACACATTATTTATTTTAATGCACACTAATTTATATTAATTTTATAAAATGCACATTTAAATTGTCTCCTTTTTGGGTCAAGGAAAAATGTTCAAAATATTTAATAATTAAATGAAATAACATTAACTGGGAATATGATGGAGATAATTGTTTGAATATGTTTCATTTTTTTTACTATTCAAAATGGATGAAATTTTTTATTGGATTATTTGTACTTGAAAATTGTTGAACTGCAATTTTTCTTTAAGATAAAAAAAAATTTCAAAGTAACTTGGCAGTTTTTTAATATTTTTTTATACATCTTTAATCAAATATAAAAGAAAAGGTAGAATTCTTTTAACTTTTGAACATGCAAAAAACTCAAAACTTTTTTTACTTGAAGATGTGTTCGATACCTTTAATTTTAACGTGTCTTACTTAAAATATATTTTTTTAGTTCTTTTGATATAATTATAAATAACAAATATCATAAAAAATATCCAATCTTTAAAAAAATTGTTTGTTGCTATATAACATCTTCAATTTATAAAATTCTATAAAAAAAAACAACACGTCACACTCAATATCAAACCCAATTTATATTATTCAAAAACAAATTTCATTTCGTCTCGAACTACGATCAAATTGGAGAATTCAAATTGAGTATCTGTACGTAGAAAAAAGCTATATCGATTCTCGACTCTCGCCGCAAAACGAACAGTTTCAATTCACATTTTCTTCGAAACTCCACGTAATGTAATAATAATGTTTCGCAAATTTATTTGGGTTGAAAGAAGGGCGTTTTAAAATAGGACTACTTGTTACGAACCGTACACGTGGATGATTATGATATATGTATATTCGCCACACGTTTTCGTGGAAAATAAATAACGATTTGGAATCTAACGATACGATTTTCCTGCTTTTAAAATTTTCGATTTGATTGTAAA
The DNA here is from genome assembly GCA_028571205.2 of Hydropsyche betteni. Taxonomy (NCBI): domain Eukaryota; kingdom Metazoa; phylum Arthropoda; class Insecta; order Trichoptera; family Hydropsychidae; genus Hydropsyche; species Hydropsyche betteni. Next base: position 1,469,197 of record JAOXNN020000064.1, on the reverse strand, counting down.
CTTTTTATGTTTTCGATTAGAAAATGTTTCGTTATGATTCAAACCTATCAAGTCAAAGATTCTATTATGTTTATATCTATATATATAAAAATGGATGTTTGTATATTTGATGCTGTATTACTTCAACACCGTTCGACTGATCGCTATGAAAATTGGCATGTATATGTTTTTTTTGTGGAAAAGATTTTTAGCATCATTAAAATAGGATGACCATAGTAATATTATTTTTTATTTGCAATATAAAAGATAATGTAAAATTTAATTAGAAATTTTTTTTTATCAATTCTAAAATCTCATCATAAAAATAAACAATCCAAGCCCATTTCTTAACACGTGGTCGAAATTTCAAAGGAATTTCGATGATAAAAATTCGTCGTCCCTTATAAAGATCGTATACATAAGGTTTTTTGTCTCGATATCGTCTAACATCCTTGAAGGTTTCACTGTTACCATTCACTCAGCACATTTCCCAGAAAATCCACCCTTATACCCAACCTCACACTCTTAATATGTCTTTTTTTATTTTTCTATTGCCTCTTCTAAAGAGAAATAAAAATCCGCTTACGTTGTCTTTGTGTTTATTTTCGTGTCTTCATAGACTCTTGTGTGTTGAACGTTGAATTTATTTTTCAATAAAATAAAACCATTGTAATATTATTTTATTTTATATTGTCATAATTAATTAATGTTTGAACGATGTTAAGAAATAAGCGGAGCTTCCCGCAACATATGAATCATTTTATTTATAATTAAATACGTATATATCATATTTGTATTCAAAAACGATAAATATTAATCGAAATATTTTGATATCGAATCATATATTAATTTATATATAATATCCTTTTTACTTTTTCAAGGATAGAAAATTAATCGATATATTTCTGTATTATACAACTGAACAAATAAACCTAAAATGATGAACGTAAAAATCAATATGAACTAGGGAAGCAAAATTTACTGTATTTTTTTGCTTATTATCTACTAACTACTGACTTTGCCTATATGACATCTGGCGACAATAACAAATGAACTATTTTGATTTTATCAATTAAATATTAAATATTCAAATCGGGTACACATTCCGGGTTTTCACATTTTATCGTTTTCCGTTTCTTAACGAAACCACAGTCGATGTTATTAACATCGGGCCTATTTACTGGTAATTACTATTGGTCGATCGATCCTCCTTCCTATGCAAATCCTATCACTTCAGTTGTTATTTCAGTTTCAATTGTTGCAAGGTGCTAACCTCCTCAAAGGTGCTCCCTGGGTATTGAAAGAAATCCGCCAATACCAGCAAACACCGGGTAAAAACCGAACACTTTTCTTTTTCAAAATTTCCACAACCAAGACAGCTGACACGAAAAAAATCAGAACCGTTGAAAACCACTGTATCTACACACGGCACACTCTGCTTGAGGGCGGGCGGAAAAGTGGGCGGCATAATCCCGGCTCGTACATTTTGCGAAAGGTCTGGAAACACCAGGCCGGGGATCTCCTCATGTTGACACATTCTGGCAGGGAGGCTGTCGACTCTCGTCTCGCGAGGAAAAACATGCCGGAGGAAAGCTTCGCGCAGCGGTTCTCGAACGTGTGCTTTTGCGTGTTGCGGAGGATCGAGATGGCGGTTGTTGGGTTTTGTGGTGTTTTGATCTCGATTATGTGTGAAAATCGTCACAGGCGGAGAATATTCGATTATTGAGTGGTTAGCTTGAATTTGGTTAAGGTGGAAGTGCTGGAAACACCAGGCCGGGGATCTCATGTGGACACATTCTGGCAGGGAGACTGTCGACTCTCGTCTCGCAAGCAAAAACATGCTGGAGGAAAGCTTCGGGCAGCGGTTTTCGAACGTGTGTTTTTGTGTGTTGCGGAGGATCGAGATGGCGGTTATTGGGTTTTGTGATGTTTTGATCTCGATTGTGTGTGGAAATCGTCACAGGTGGGGAACATTAGATTATTGAGCGGTTAGCTCGAATTTGGTTAAGGCGGAAATGCTGGAAACACCAAGCCGGGGATCTCCTCATGTGGACACATTCTGGCAGGGAGACTGTCGACTCTCGTCTCGCAAGCAAAAACATGCTGGAGGAAAGCTTCGAGATCGAGATGGCGGTTATTGGGTTTTGTGGTGTTTTGATCTCGATTATGTGTGGAAATCGTCGCAGGTGGGGAATATTCGATTGTTGAGCGGTTAGCTTGAATTTGGATAAGACGGAAGTGCTTTTGTTCGATCTTGTCTTTATTTGAGTTGGGTTTTGTTGAAAACTTTTCGTTGAAATGGATTAATATGACTGTGCGCTCAATTCTAGGGATGTAATATTTACCATAATTTTCATTTTCCAGTAAATTCCCAAATTGCTGTTCGGGTCATTTACCGGAAATTTCATCTCTACTCAATTTGAAAGAATAAAATGTTTTAATTAGAAAATGTAATCCTCAAATTTCAATTTTATTTTCAACGATGATTAAGGTAATTTAATACTAAAACTTAAAAAAAAAAACCAAACTACTTTTTCGATCAGCTGCAATTTTCGTCAACTGCTCAAATTTCATAGTTTCAATAATTACCTTCTAATAGTTACTTTAACTATTATACATATGCTAAAACGATAAAGAAAATTTTCGAACTTTCAATTTAAAAAAATATCAATATTAATTTCAAAAAAATATATTAAAAATGTGTTCTGTGCGAGTTTGAGAATTGCTACCTTAGAAGGAAACGTACACGGAAAATGTTAGTGCCACGGGGGAAAATTAAGAAAATACTGTCTGCGCTACGCTGAGCGACACTTAATCGCGAAAGCTTCGTACTTCGTATTATATAAAGTGATGTGTTCCATCAGTTACGTATTATATTGGTTATATCGGAACTCCAAGATGTATATAGGTGTGTAATAACACAATTTCCTACAGAATTCAATGAACTCCCATTATATTTCGAATGGAAACTTCATCTCTCACGATTGAAAGGGATAAAAATAAATTTCGATTCGATCGAGTTGTTGTTAATGAATACTCACAATTTGCGATTTTCCATTTGAAACTAAGCACTTCGAAGTTCGGGTTGTGTTATATTCGAAATTTTGCGGCCGAAAGTTGAACAATCCATCGCAATATTGGCGTTCGTTTGTTTTCCTCGCCAAATTGTGCGAATTTCATCAAAACCGTAACCGCATGTTGACGTTGGAATTGTTCGCATTTTCGTTTTACATGTACGCCGATTTCGAGCACATAGTTTTACAGTTTGAGAACGTTTATTTTAAGTTTTACGTGTTTCGGTTTGTTAATTTAAATAAATCATACTTGAAAATTGAACGGTTTGTATATGCTTTAGATACATAATCTTTCTGAATCGTTTCATGGAATTGTCCTAAAATGGATAACGATCATATATTTTTGAAATACCCTCTAAACAATTGATAATGAGCGAAACCCATCTATATAAATAATTTGTTTTCGAAACGGGGGCATTATGGTAGTTTTAAAGTTGGAACATAAAGCCTTTTCAAAACTCGCTCGTGCATTGTATGGAAACCGAACGCCGAAAAGTCGCAGCGAATAAATATTAGCGTTGAATTGAATTCCCAATCGATAATTTCACTCTCGAACAATGCGCCAGTTTTTATTTTTTTATTATTGAGTTTTGATTAATTCAAAAACGGCGCGTAAATTTCGGCAATTAATTCAAAATCTAGCGAAATCGAAAAGAGCCGGCACGGTGCTTTTTAGCGTTTTCAAATTTTAATCCCGTTTTAATTAAGTTCAACGAAGCGAACGTGACCTTTTGTTGTTTGTATAAATAATTTATATGTACGTTTGTTTCATAAATAAAAATAATATAACAATAAGCACTCGCAAACATTTCTTTCACGACGACGCTAATACAAATATTTATATTCGCGAAAATATGCAATAACACGTTTGTTTTTTCTTCAGAAATTATTCTTCCTTGTTTGTGTAAACCTTTTAAATTTAATACAGTGAGATTTTCTACCAATTATTTAAAAAAAACATTATTAACTTTCGGTTGCTCGCGTGACGTCAATTGGACACCAGTACATATAATTTCAGTGATAAATTCTTAAAAAAAATATATTATCAAATAATAAAATATGGATTTATAGATATATAATATTTCTGAAATTAAGCATTACAAAATTCTCAGACACCACTTGCTTCCAATTTCTAACAAAATTTAGTGTTGGTGCACCACCGCTAATCTTTGGAATCGCATAAGTTAAAAATATGAGATGACAAAATCGGTTATAAAATAAAAATGAATAGACTCTACTCAAAGATTTTTCGCAAATTAAATTATGGGGACTTAGTAAAAAAACTAATATCTATTATCTTCGATATAAAAATCCTATTCGTTTTTAATAAGTTCGAATTTTCATATATTCACAAGTATCATTCAATACTAGTGAGAATTGTTGTAATGAATCATTGATCTAAATAAATAAATGAATGATTTAAATAAAAATGAATGTATGTACATGTTTTTGTGTTAGTTATGAATGCCTTCTTATTCGATCACTATGAAGTTTTTTACATTCGGAAAGGTTTCTGTATCATTAAAATTATTTTAAAACTCGATCTGACGCTATTTTAAGATGAAAAATAACCAATATCAAGGGACGGAGATCTGTCTTTTTTTTAATTTAGTTGCATTGGTTACGCAATTCATAGAATCATACCCATCAGGCAAAATACTACATCTAAGAGTGGACGATCTGTTTCCATGCTTTTTTGTTTTAATGAATTTAAATTTAAAAAATAATTTGATTTAAAATATTATATATACATTTAATGAACGTGGTTGAAATGGTTACGCAATTCTAAAAGTGAACAACACCGATTTCAATCTGCTAGTTAGTCATAAAAAGAATGATTTTCAACTTTTCTTGTTCTAAAGATTTCGAATTTTTTTTTCACCCACAATTTTTTCAGCCACACGAGTAACGGAGGGCTAAATATTACTTTCAACAACACTCACAAAACCGAACCGAAACTCGGCCCATCGAAATTCGCACAATGCACGTTTCATATTCGCGAAATCCTCCGTCGGAGGAAAATTAAATTTCACCACCTCACGCACACGCGCAATAAACGAACGGCAGATGGCTTTCGAATGAAAGCCTTAGGCAATCTAACGCGCCGTGAGATTTATATACAATTTTTTGATGCACGCTGTTCCGTTTTGACGTCGTTTTTTCCACTACGCGGAGCGAGAGCTTTCATTATCTGCTTTCGGCTCGTTTCGAACGTTTTCAGCTGAAAATGCTCCCGTTAATCGTTCCGCTTTGGATGCGTGAGTTTTTTTTATGATATTTTCGTTGTGTTGTTATAAATATTTGCTTGGATTTGTTGCGTTGGTGGTGCGTGATATTGTCGATCCGTTTCAGCACATAATTGAGAACATTAAAGTAATCCATAGAATGCTTAAGCTCTGATTAGACGTAAGCTTTGAATTTAGTCTTGCAATTAATGAGTACGAAGAAGGATTTCACACTGACTTATTCGAGTAAGTTTAATGTATTAGAGTGAAATTATAATTATAAATAATTAATCATTCAATGATTGAGGGGCTCGGCAGTAAATAGTGCTAAACGCCAAAATTATAAAATTGAATTTCTTTTATTTACTACAAAAAATAATAAATAAATCCACATTCTCTGAAAAGATTACTGTACTATGTCGGGTTATTCCTAGTTTTATTTGCATCTAAATGCATCTAAACTGTTCTTTGAAAACTGTTTTTCTTAATATCTCCAAAAGTGATAAATGTCGCTTGGCTCTATTTACTGCCGAGCCCCTCAATTGTAATATTCATATTATGTATATTATATTGTCAAATGAAATTGATAAATACACATATCCCCCAATTTATGCGGTATATTCGTTCCGCGATAAACCACATAAAAAAGGCTTTTAATCCATTTTAAATAGGAAAATCGAATCAGAAAAATCATCGCAAAAAGTTATAAAATATATTTGTGAAATGAAAAAAATATTCATTCAAGAATTCGTTTAGTAATTGATTTTGAATTGTATTGCCTGTAGAGATTGAATTTACTCTGGTGACGTTGCCGCCTATCTGTTATTTTAATGCACAAACTATTCATTCTATTGCACATATTTTTTAATACGAATAAAATAATGCTCAATACGAGATTCTTTGTTATACCAGAATGCACATCATTTATTTTTCTAATACACAATTAATCCATTTTACGGCACAATCTATATTTTTCAATGCACTCAAATCACACCCATTGATAAAAAAACGTACCTCTCCCAAAAAAAAAATCAATCCAAACTTTCATCAATTAAAAACCCTAACCCCAACACATTTCATCCGGCATCTCAGACGTCAAACCATCCCAGATCAATCCTCGCAAACCCATCATCCGACACGATCGCGAAGATATAAGAACGTGCATTATTCCTCGTCATTTTTTTGTCAGAGGCAATTTAAACGGATTCGCGACGAGCTTTGACGAGTCACCCCCCCGAACACCACCCACCGGGAGGCTCGGGGGGTGGCAGATGAATAGATACGGGGATGATGGCGATGGCTCGATTCGTTCGGCGCAAATGACGCGTTCATATTGAAAAATTCACAACACCTAAGCGCCGACGGAGCAAAAGAAGACGGAGGAGAAATTGGAGAAACTCGCCGAGGAAGCTCATCAATCAAACAGAATAAATAGGCACTCTGATTTTGCCCAATCGGAAAAACTTCTCGAGAACCGCTCGCTTTTTGTGCGGGGACAATCCGCCGAGTTTTTCGGGTTGTTTAGTGTTTTTTTTTTGGATGTGTTGAAAATTTTTCGTAAATTAAAATTTTGTCGGGAGGTTGTTTATTATTAATTTTGTGTCGTCGTTATAAGCGGGTCGTTTAAAAAGAAGTTATATGGAAAAAACTGCCGCGAGCGTTATAGGGGAGCTTATTGTAGTTTATCTTGTCATAAGTGCGCTATATTAATATTGTATGCTGTTTTTTGTATGAAAGTGTGTAATTTAAGGCATTCAAAGAATTTATTCACGATCATGTGATATTATATTATATTATATATCTCGACATTATTCTTATAATAAATTTTAATTTTTAATTACTTTCAAAATCCAAGAAGGCCATAGCCCCCTAAATATTGTGTATAAAATTGTGTATAAAATTCGCTGATTAACTTCGAAAATAGTTCGTTCAATATATTCATATTGAACGATGTTATTTTTTATATTGTATAATTTGAATAATACGAAAAAATTAATAATTACAATTTTTTATTAAAATTCTATTATAATTGACTTAATTAATATATACATCCATCAAAATTAAATTAAATAGGAACTTAAAAATTAATTAAAAAAAAAAATCATTCTCTATGTATTTCATTAAAACATGACAAGCACAAATGAGGTTTATTCTCGCAATCATCACAATAAGTGGAAACCTGAAGAGTAGAATTTTTCGCAACTTTGCTCCCCTTTTCTCTGGAATTTTTGAAGTAGCAAGACACGCAACGCTTCCTCGTCGTCCTTTTGCTACCTTCCTTTTGCAAGAGCTCGTGCTTGACCCGTTTTCTGGAAACTGTCGCGATGGGGTCCTCCAGATACACCACCTCAGACTTCCTGGTCTTGGCCAGGCTCCGTATGACCGCTTTTCTGAACTCGACCGAGTTCAGCCCATCCTTGTTGACCTCGCTGTAGAGGATGTAGGCGTTGTGCATGGCGTGGTTGATTATGAACTCGATGATTATCCGTTTGCACCATTTCGTTCCGCGGTGCACGGGCAAGGAGTCGGTGCATGGGTAAAAGGAGTTTTTGACGTTTCTCATTCTGCTCAGTTCCACGAACATTTCTGGTAGGTATTCGTTGGTTCCCCTGAATTTTTGCGGTTTGATCTCGACGATTTTGTCCGTGTGCTTTGTGGATAGCATTTGGGAATCTTTGTCGTCGTACCATCTCATTACTGTTATACCACTGCTGTTTACTCTCGAAATAAACTCTCCGACTTCTAAATTTTTTTCTAATATGATTTCAGGTATTCCCTTTCTTTCTTTGTGCAACATTCCTACTAAATGAGTGTTGTTTTTCAAAAAAATTTCAGCTAATGGAATACTAGTGGACATATCTCCCATATAAACAGTATGGCCCTTCCCGATGATTGGTTCACATAATTTTGTGATAGATTTTTCCGAAACCATTATACCATTTCCCAAAAAATGCAAACCTGACGTTAGCACCGCATTGTATGTATAACCAGAATCCGTACATAAAAATAAAATTTTGGTACCTGAATTATTAACTATCAAAACATCAGAAATGTACAACTTTTCACTGGGTTTATAATATTTTTGGAAATTGTAAACAATTGACGAAATTATATTGCTGGCTACGGAATTGTTCCTAACCTCGAAGGCTACCTTCAATTGAAGAAATCGGTTCCTACTCATCACAGACGGTGGAAACTTCTGTGAAAACACATCATCCGTCGCCCAATAATCGCCACATTTTGGCATTTTAACAAGACTCATATATGCAAACAACGCGAACACTTCTTTCATTTCGCTCGCATTAGTGGGAAGCCATTTTAAATATTTAGGCTTTTTAAAAGAAGTCGGTTGGCCATATCTAGCACCTCCATAATTATTCGTCATCAAACTGATAGATTCGAAAACATCATCATCGACAAGCAAATTGAAATAATCTATGGGTTGACTGTCGACCATTAAACTCTTACTCAATCCTTCAGCCGGCCCTGTTTCGATGCTATCAAAATTTTCAATTTTGACCTCCCTTTCCTTTTTCACGAACCATTCTTGTGGCTCGGGTTCGATTATGTTTTCATCGACAGACTCTTGCAACGGAGACGCCATATCGACAATCGGCAATTTCTCATCAATGGTAGAAATATCAGAATCGAAATCGCCATTATCTTCCAACGGAACCTCGTAACCCGGCAAATTCGAATCCTAAAAAAAAATTATTAAATTATTTATTTTATATCAAAAATATATGTATTTTTATAGTGAAAGTATATTTTAAGGAATCTGTACAAAAATATCGGCAACCTTTTTTGAATGTGTGTATTAACAACTTTGTATTTTAACGGTTATAGATGTATTTTAAGTGTGGAAATTGTATTTCACTCTTTATGCATTATAAGTCCTTAAATTAGGTTTTTTAGAAATTTTGTGCGTATCTTGTACGTGTGTGTTGTGGAGAGGTTATGTTCGACAGTTTTTAGAAATCATTTTCCTTTATATCGTCTAAATTTGCATATGCTGATATTTTTTCAAAAAATTCTACTTTACAACATGTAATCTCGAAACTCGTTAAGATATAGTTAAAATTTGATAAACATAACCTTCAAACCACGCAAAATTCATTTATAAAAATTAAACTCAATTTACCCACTTATAATGTATTTTTATACACGTTAAAGCGAAAATTTTTCAATAAATAATAATTAAAAGATTATCGGAATACAATAACTTATTTATTTAACTTCACAAATAAAAAACCTAACCTAACCCAATTTTTTTGTACGGAGATCAAAAATACTTCACCATCACAACACTAGATCGACCCGATTTTCGACATCGAAAACTAAATTTGGCCATAAGCGAGCGCGTGGATGCGGGCCGCGACAGAGCGCCGCTATGGCCAAACGACCTGTCAAATTCGCCGTCAGCCGCCCGTTGTGTTTACAAACATGGCGCCTCTCGTATGGCCGACGGATCGGACTTGCGAGTCGCATATTAATTTCATGACTATTATCGCCGTCGAGAAGGCTCACCATGTCTGGCTGGGTGCGATGGTCGATGTTGGAGGCCTGCGGCGACGTGCGTGCACTCGACGCGAAATTAAACCGTTCACTGAAACGGGTCTGGGCGCAAAGCATGACTGGTAGCGCCGCGTCGCCCACCGGTGCACAACGCGAACTTCGGTCGGTGTTTTGTGGGTATGTGCGGGAAGAATGGGTTAGTTTTGTATTGGGATTGTATGTAGGGAAATTAGTTTAGCTGAAACTGTATGTTTTTTTCATTTTGCTGTACGGTTCGTGCGTTTGTACGTTATCTCATCTAAAGAGGCTGACATACGTCCCGTTTTTGTTGTGTCTTGCGTGCGTCCCGTCGTTTTCGTAAAATTGTTTGATTTTTTCCGTAAAATAGTATTTTGTACTTGATTTCATTTTCCATTCTTAAAGAAACACGCATTAGAAATACAGTAAAAAATATTGTAATACTTGGCAAAAATAAAAACTCAACAAAATGTAATTTTCACAATTTAAATTTCGAGTATTACAACCAATACATGAAATATTATATTTAATTTTGTTTATCTTTGTGAATATTTCCTTGCATACGAGAATTGTAACAATACACATATCTATATAATCAATAATATATTTCCTTAACGATATTAATTTAAAAAAAAATTTTGAACTGTTGCACTTTTTTATATAGAGGGGAGGCATTTTTTTACGGAGTATCCCGTTTTGGGTCCTGGGAAATACAGTCACCCTACATCTAAAGGACGTTGGTCTCTTGAGTTTTGCCTTGGTAACGAATTTTGCGACCTTCGTTTGTTCCGTTTTCTCTAAATTACACATCTCTACTTTCTAACTCAAAGAACAAAGTGAATGATTACTTACTAAACAAATAATATAAAAGGTTTTATTTTTTCAACGTCGATTTTTTATCCTTATATACAAGCAAAATCGACAAAAATTACTTTTCTAAATCTAAACTATTAATACTCGACAGGCAAATAATAAAACTTAACTTCACTTAATTAACATTCAAAAAAAATTTTCGTTTCAAACCGCTTTCTTTCATTTTCGTTACTTTTTATAATTAACACAAAATTTTCCACTCGATATTATTTACCGATATAGACATCAAAGCATTAATTTCGTTTTAATGAACAATATTTCCTAGCACTACGTACAGTCACGTGAACTGAATCGTGCAAATTTGGTCACCGTCCGGCCCTACATTCGATCGGCCTCGTCCCATTTTTCCTTTTGACAGTTCCCACGAGAATTGGAGAGCTCCTCGAAAACTAGAGGACGAAGAGAAGCGCTAAAGAGAGAGGGGAAAGACATCCAGACACACGAATATAATATATATATTACGTATAGGGAGAAACATTAACAAAGCGAACAAATGACGCCTCATTACAGTGACGTGTGTAATTGTGCGCTCGTTCTCGTCAGGAAATTAAACTCGAGTCGCAAAACCCGGGTTTTTGTCGCATACACACACACACAATATCATACGTTCGGAGGAAATTGGATTTCGAGGGGATAATCTGCATTTTTCAATTTGAGATTACGAAAAGAGGGGTTTCATAATCGACGCCTTGAAAGTTAGCGCCTTTTTCTTTGAGATGTTCCGCGAATTTTTAAATGAATGATTTTTTTCTAAGTGAAAATTCTAGAGAGGCGTAACTATATTAAATGAAAATAATTTTGAGGATTTTTTTATTTATATTTAAAGATGATTTTTCATCAAAAATATTCATCGTCATCGTTATTAGTAGCCTAGATATCCACTGCAGGGCAAGGCCTTGCCAGACAAATGCGGCAGTCTAGGCTATACTTTACTGCGCTAGCCCAAGTCTTATTTCGGTAAGGGACATGTACCATAAAAGCCAGTCCGCCCATGCCAACGGAGGAGGCTCTCAGACCAACGATACGCATGTCTTTTTGCTAGGCTTTGTGGTCGCTGTCTTCTAATTAGATTGCAATGCCACCAGTGGGACAGACGAGTTAAAAACTAAGCAGACGGCGCCCTCGCTGACCACTTTGCGATCATAATGACCACCAGTTTGGCAGACGAGACGAGACCGTTGGTCAATCAGAAATATTATAAGAAAATAGAGTTGCTACAATCAATAGGATTTTTGTAATCATCAATTTTTTTATTTATTTTTTTTAATCATGTTAAACGATAAACATTTGATAAAATTTATAATTTAAAGTTTATTTTCAATACAAAAGAGTTCAACATACATATTTTTAAAATAACCAAATTATTTCGATATCTTTAATGAATTAAAAAAAAAGACAAATCAAACCAACAAAAAAGCAACATACTACAAACATTAACTTTTCTTTAAAAAAAAAAAAAAAATACCAATAAAAAAATAGACACCACTCCTAGAGCTTAGCGCGAAAATTCAATTGACACGAACGCAAATGAGCGTCTCGGACACAAAGTGCTTCTCAAACGTCGTTCCGCGTCGTATCGGACCTACGACGGTCCAAGTGACGTGACAAACAGGAAATTAATGGCACCCCCGCCTCCGGTCAGGACCCGCACCCCTTTTTGGGGGCCAAGATCGATACGTGAAGGCTCCAAAATGAAAATGCGAGCGAAAGTTTTGACGGAAAATTTTTCAGCTTGACAAAGTTCGGCTAAAACGCTGCGTTGCCGTTGACTGATGTGAAAACACTGCCGCTTCCATTTTCCGATATTGTTGTTTTTATAGGTTTTGTATTATTTTATTTCGATATTTGAAAATTTTAATGACATTGTCAATTCGATTTTGAAATATTTTCGACGTGACGTTAATTTATTTTGGCTCGTTTCTATTTTCGATCAATAGTACAATTCGTCAAAGGATTATTATAAAATTTTTTACGAATATGTGCCAGAATTATTAATTATTATCAAAAAATGTATATAATTGAACGTACCAATTCACTAAAGTTACATGTGATTCGGTCAATAGATGGATATAATTTGACTGAATGTCATTGATTTAACAATAAGATAAATTTGGTAGGGAAACATTTTGGTATTATATTTACCTTGCCTTGGCATTCCATATGCCAAGTAAATGTAAATGGAATTCCCAATAAATGTAAATGTAGTTTCGCCTAGTGTTGCTGGTACCCAACTAAGCCGGCTCAGAAAGCTAGCATAGAGTACATGTAACAGGCGGGATGATGGACTATTCTTCGGTGTTATCTTTTAAAAATCCCACCCATATAAACTGCACATGATTATGATTAAAAAAAAAATTACATCGTAAATTTTTATTAAAAAACAAATTAACATAAATATTATATTTTTCCAGATTGGCTGACGGTAGCATGGACGCAAGGGGGCAATATGGTTGGCCAGCAGTTGCACTCTGATGCACTGAATCCAGCTGCATCACCCGGCGACAGCAACTTTGAAACTAGCCGGGCAAGGTAACACTTAAACATACCATTTTCTACATAAAATTTAAAAAAATAACACTGATCAATATATATGTTATACTACATTTGTATAATCGCTTTGACTGTGGATGAAACAAACAATCTTGCTTTATCTATAAAATTTAACAACATCTGGTGATGTATATCATATGTGCATCATTTAATTTCTTCTGTCAAATATGACAGTTGACATATCTTACCATATACTTATGAAAGCCATTAAAATTTCTTCATTAAAATAAAATATTCGGAATTTTTAGTACTTGAAAAAGGTTCGCTACCACTGTCTTATAGCACGTCAACTGTTATAATTGACAAAAAAAGTCAAATGATGCACCTATGACGTGCCTATACACCACCAGACGTTATTAAATTTCATAGACAAAGCAAAATTCTTTGCTCCGTCCATGAACGAAGCGATCACACAAACATAGATTAACATATACAACACACTTAACCATCAGCACTGTCCTCACCACTCAAAGACACAGCCCAGCACCACTAACCAATTAACCCCAATACATCAACTCCCGACAAAAGAAAGAGCAAAGCATCCGCCCCACCTGGGGGCCCGAAAGACGGGCCCCCAGCTCCTCCGCCCCTCCCCCTCCGGCAATGTTTGTTTTACGAGCCTAGGACTGCGCCCCGAATCAATAGCAGACCCCCAATTTCGACTAGACCGCAAACGGTACATATTTATCGTGCCGATATGTCCCGGCTCGTCCTTTCGAGAGGATCGATCCGAATCGGTAAATGATGGCTCGGTGATTTTCTCGAACCGTTCGAGTGGGTGGAAACGGGAAGGTAATGTGATTATTTCGCATCGCCGATGAATAAATTGATGATTTTTGTCGAATGTTTGATTGTGAGCGGGACTTGGGTGTTTTTCTTTTCGTTGCGTAATGAGAAATTTCGCGGTTTCTGCGGATTGTTTGTCTACTTTTGATTTAATATATTTTCGAGTGTTCCAGTTCGATGTGAAGATTTTGTTAATTGTTAAATTGTTTGGAGTAAGATGGTTTATTAATGTATTTAATGAAAATTATCGGAAAAATGTTTGAGTGATTCAGACAATTATATTAATATTATAAGTACCGCTCAAAAATATTTACCCAGCCTCATTTTTATTTGATTTATATTTGGAAAAATCTTTTATTTTATTTTTTCAAATATTGTGGATTTATAAACGAATCACTCAAATAATACATAGAATCAACTTGAGGCCATTCGGAGAAAAAATAATTTCAGCTTTCAACTCCTTATAAGTTATCTTTACTCTTCCATAAAAAATACGAACATTTAAACTTTCGATTCTATCAGAAAAGTTTCACCTTGAAATAGACATATAATCTTAACAAACAACCAACAATGGCCACAACCAGAGGAGGCACGAGGTACTGCCCCACTCCCTAAATTTCGAAAAAACTACAAATTATGAGAATTATATCTCACAATTATGACTGAATTCTTTGAAAGCCTTGAATTCACAGATAAATAAAAAAGAATAGCTTACTTTATACAAAAAAAAAACATATTTTGGGCCCCCACTCAAAAAATCCTAGCTATGAAATTTTGACCAACAAGTACATAAACACAAAATAAAATCAGATGAAAATCAACATCTTTCACCGAATACACCCGGGCCTCGTATAACACGGTCATATGGTTCCACAAAAACGTCGTGTAATACAAATCCGGGTTATACAAGGTTTGAAGTTCATACAAAATTAGGGTTCGCGTTCCAAAAAAAAAAAATCATAGATAGTTTATATAAATATGTACTGTATTTTTTTAAATAAACAAATATACATTTACATATTTATTGAAAAAAACTTTAATAATGTAATATAGTATTCATTCATCATCGCTATCACTTAGAATTCTATGTGTTGTACTCTTTTTCGAGATCCGTTGTAAGTTTTCATCATCGGAGGACTTCAGATTTCTTGTGGTTTTAGTCTTCAAAAATTCGGTAATAAGCAATTTTCTGCTTTTAGCGTATAAATCTTTACGTATTTCCTTATAAGGTTCCAAAATCTGTTGCAATTTCCTCTTGAATTTCGAACTTCTTTCTATTATAGGATCCTTTTCAATAAATTTTTTTTCTAATTTAATGTCATGGCACATTTCATAGACGTACAAATCAAAAATATTATTTTTTTTCCTGAAATCGTGTTTTATAAAAAATATGCCACAATTTATACATCCGTGTTATATAAAACCGTGTTATATAAAACCGTGTTGTATAAAACCGTTTTATATAAAACCGTTTTACATAAAACCGTGTTGTATGAAACCGTTTTATATAAAACCGTTTTGTATAAAACCGTGTTATATAAAACCGTGCTATATAAAACCGTGCTATATAAAACCGTGCTATATAAAACCGTGCTATATAAAACCGTGTTATACGAGGTCCGGGTGTACTTTCAAGGATCACACCTCATCCCAACAAGACAGACAAGACCACCATTAAAAATTGTCAATTTGTGGATAGATGCGCCCGCGCCGCCAGTTTGGCGGTGGGCGGCGCCGGCGAGCGGGGGCTGCTGGCGCTGCTGAGGCCCGCGGCCCCCTTGCGCCGCCACTCGGCCCACTCGCCGGGGTACTGCCCGGGGGGCGCAGGCTCCAGCGCGCCCCACGTCGCGCCCCCGGTGGCCAACCCCTTTGGCCTGAACCCCATGAACTCGGGCTTCAAGTACTGCCCGTCGGACGCACTGCCGTACTGCCCGCCGTCGCGACCACCATGCACCAAACCGCAACAACAGGTCTACTAACGCTCCTTACTAATCTACTAATTTTATTAGGTTTTGTTCTAAGTTTGGGTTTTTATGTATCTCAAAGCCTTGTCTATAATATTTTTTATGCTTCAGTTGATGATTCGAATTTTAACTTTTTTTAAGCTTTTCATTTGGTTATCTCGTCGAGGCAGTTACGTATTGTTTTGTTCATTGAAAGATTTTTGATAAGAGGTTTCTTAATGCTAATTTAATTATAATACTATTTTCAATAACTTCATGCAACATAGACCACTGAAGAAAATTCCTTTTATTCTTTGAGAAATACGAAACTGACCATTTTTCTTTTGCTGTCTCGACTAGATAGAGCTCTCGAGATCTTATATTATATAAGGCTACTATGCAATCGAAAAATATAAATATAAATGATGATTACTCAGGTGACAACGCAGCGTCCGCCCCCGCCCATACCACAGAGGGCCCCAGCAGTTCCGAAGAGGAACTGCACCCCCCAGCAGCCTCCGGCCGTGCCTCCTCCACCTCGTCGCAGCAGTCCTCAACCACCGACCGCTCCGAGAGCCCCTCCACCAACACCTCCCCCCCCACCCCCTCCCGCCCGACACCTTCCCCCCGCCGATAAGAACAGCCACCTGTACACCATGTTTCCGGGCAAGCCTCCGGCACGCACTGCCCAAACCCAACCGAGGAAACAACCGATCCATCAAGACCAGAATAACCACGATCAAGTTATGAATACTGATCAAGAGCACCCTCCTTCGCAACAAAAGCCTTTATACAAAAAGATGCAAAATTCCCAGAAGGACGCGAACAAGAATAAAGTGGTCAATGTGCCGCCTCCCCTCAATACGTCCCAGGCTGTCAATCAGAATGCTAACAATGTCGCTAAAGTATCACTCAGGCAAGATTCGAGCGTGTCCAGCGACAGCTTCAGTCAAACTTCGTCTCCCAGTTACACGACTAAAACTATGGAAGCTCCTCTTTTGCCTCATCACAATACGAAGACTGGAAGATTGAACAGCAGATTGATGGCTGCCCCTCCAGTTCCACCTCCAGCTGACGATGTCGGTGGTAATTCTCCTCTGACGAAGAGTGCTTCGACTCCAGCTAGTTTGCAGACCATCGTGCGCTTCCACAACGGATCCAACATGTCTTTACATCACAAGGTTATTATTACGATATATTTTCAACTCAAATAATTAAATATTAGATTACCCTTGAATATGCAATATCAAAAAACAGTCCGTCGCTTTTTTAAATATACATAAAAATAAAGAGCCATAAGCTACAAAGCGCCCACGAGCCAAAACCTCAGGTTAGGGCTCGCGGGCGCTGGCACACCCCTCTTGCGAGGGTTGCCTTCACCATGACGCGATGGAATTCAGATAATTCGCGACATGAGGCGTTCGTCCAACCCTTACGTGACACAGGGCCGCCTCAAGTTCCGGCTGGTGCAGGTGCTTGTCAACGCCATCGCGCTGTTAGCCATCGGGGGTGGACTTGCCGCATACTTCAGAGCCAACCCTGCCATCCAGGTTAGTTTATATTACATCTCATTTATTTTAATATATTATATTTACGATGCACACATTAATTATCTGCACGTTAAATTATACGCCATTTTGTATATTATATTTTCACCCGATCGGTTGTAACCTGTTGGGTTCTCGCTTAACTTATTTACGTCCAATTGGATTCGATTTTCTGCTTTCGCCCAACAGCCCGTATCCGGGAGATACGTTCCAGAGACTATCGTGTGAAAATCATTTTTTATACAAACTATTTTCATTTAAATTTTTATATAGTCTGGTGATCATATAAAAATTAGAGATAGGTTCCATTAATATATTTTAATAGAGCTTCTACCCAATGTACTTATAAAAAAAAATGTGTAATATGTTGAAATTTTAATTTAAGAACTATGATTGTATCCTGGCCTGATCCAGACCTTACCATTTTGGCGTTGAAAGGGTTAATCCTTTCAGCGCGGTGCGCATCATATGATGCGCAAACAAGTCGAGCCTGGAACGCAGCGCACATCATATGATGCGCGCCGCGTTCCGACTGACATTTGAATACATCCGAGCTTGATGAAAATATAACGAATCTAGTTTATTTCTTCAGCAAATATGGAAGCACGTACTCCAGTTCACATTTCCTCATTGTTTTTTTTTTATAGGAAAATGTCTCTAAAACGTGTGAACAGATCACTCTACCAAAAAAAATTTTTTCATAAAAAAAAAACTAGCTGCGTACAGGTGCATATTAGGAGATAATACTATCGCAGTCAAATGGTTAATAATACGTATTATTTTATTTTTACACCATGTTAAAGTGAATAGAATCATGTAAAAAAATATGTTCGGTTCTTTTTCTTGAACCATGCAAAAAGAGTTTTGGCTGTATAGGTGCAAAATTTCGTTGATCTATACGTCCGTGTTGAATATAAAAATAAATATAAAATATAATACATTCTCAAATCGGACGAGTAATTTACCGCTACTAGCAACTTTTGAATTTTTTTTACATTTCAAAGGGTTAAAAGGATAAAAATTGAGTTTCCAGACGCCGCACTCCGGAAAATCGTCACAATAAAAGGTTTTATTGCGGATTTTACTTCGTGCAGTAAAATCTTTCCTTGTTTGAGAGTTTTTACTCGTTCTAGCTTGTTTGCAAACTTGCTTTCGTTTAAAACGTACTTATTTTATTTAAATAAATAAAAAAACATTTTCAATGTGCCGTTTAATATTTTACAAAATTTTATTATCTCGAAAAAAGATCAAATCATCATTTCACCTATATATATTTTATATGATTAATATTTTATATAGGAAAATATAATAACAAAAACTTATTTTGAAACAGAATGGTACCGAGAATTTCCGTAATATAATATAATTGAAAAGGAATAGACACACTCCTCCGAAATTCGAAATTTCGAATATAATCCCTATTGTAACACACAGATCGTATTTTTCCCTTGTTTAACGAATCGGCTCGCCCTTGAACGCCTTGAATAAATTAAAATCGGCTCAAGGACCTGAAACTTTCGACAGGCGAACAAGTATGCGGCACTCGCACAAAGCCGATCCGCCTCCTAATCTCGTCATAACAAAAATAAACCCGCTTAATCCGAAAACAAACAAACTCCGATAGCGCGAAATACGCAACTCGCGCGAAATTCGAAAAATCGCATTCGGAAGCCCTTTTCCGTTGGCCCCAAGAGCAGCCGTTCCGCGTCCACCTTTCGCCGTTTAAAAATTCATTCTGCGGCCGGAGGTTGAGTTTCGACGTCGAAGCCTTTAAAAAGCAATCTCGCAGGCTCCTCCCCGGTCGTTTTTATGAGGCTCCACAAAAAGTTATGGCCGCACTTGACATATTTCACAGAACTATTGTGCTCCGTGTATACCTATACGCACTGCGACCTTAACATTTTCAATTTATCGGCGCTTTCCCTATTTTTACGACGGACTCCGACTCTCGAAGGCCGATCTAAGGGCTATTTAATTACCTTCGATTTCTCGGGGATTGTTATCTTTATAGTTTCCGATGCCGTCTCCGACGTTGCGCGGCGGTAAATACTTTGATTATTTGGGGAAAATTCGTATCTAAATAAGAATTGATTAAGACGTAAAAGGATATTGGATTGAAAATTTTATATTTTTCTCGGAATCGAATCGCGTTTGCAATCAACGTTTTCGCTTGCGCTATGTAAAATTACATACAAAACTCTTTTTATACGGTTTCGAAATAACGCGATTCGAAAAAAATGTTCGATTACTTTTTTCACCTTAACCAACCTTTTTTAACCGAGATCTGTGCCATGTCAACGGTCTCCCCTGCTTTGTCAAACTAGTGGCATTGTGACTGCAAAGTGGACAACGATAGCGCAGTCTGCTCTGTCTTTGTCTCGTCTACCCCACTGATCGAACAGCTACTGGAGTCGGGCATATAGATACACATACCGATGTCCCAAGTGTCTTATCTATTGGTATGGGAAGGAGTTGGTTCTTATTTTCCCTTATTACCCCTTATCAAAGCGTGGTGAATACACGTGATAAAGTACCGCCCAAACTTCCAACACTAATTGATAAGACTTTGTCCTGCAGTGAACGTTTTACGGTTAATAATTATAATGAAGATGATGACACATTTTTTATAAAGTATGGAAATCCTTTTCTAAGATACTGATGGAACCTAATTTTCGTATCACCATACATTTTCTATACTGTAGTACTTTGGAATGTATTTCTCGTATAAAAAAATTTAGGTTTATTTCAAATATTTAATCAGAATTTTCGGAATAGTCGATAGATTTTTCAACAGTTTAAATACGTGAAATCTTTTCTGGGTATGGGTGGTCGTGAAGGTTGTTAACAAGACAATAACAACGTCGACGATGATGGCAGTGGCACCAGCGGCCAAAAATCCAGCACCTGGAATCTGCTTGCCGGTCATCATCAACTTCTGTCAATACCACAAGATGCCATACAACTTCACCGTCTTCCCGAACTACATCGGCCATTTTGGGCAACGAGATGCGCAACAGGTCATTTTCAGTCACTTCTTGTTCATTTTTCCATTTTCAATTGTAACATTTTCATTTTATTTTTCAAGGAATTGGACGTATACGATGCCGTTGTCGATGTACGCTGCTACGAACTCGCTGCTTTTTTCTTGTGTTCTGTTTTCGTACCGAAATGCGGTCCCCTCGGAAACATGGTCAGACCTTGTAGAAGCTTATGTTTAGGTGAGTATTAAAAGTATTTAAAAAAATAATCATACATCAAAACACATTTCAAATGTCATCAAAACAGAAATCAACACCGGAGCTTTTGAGTCTCTCGCGAAATAGTCGCACTTATTTTTCATTTCTCGAGAGGGAACTTTTTTTAATAAACCAAGGATATTTTCGTTTCTTTTCGACTCGCTTTCAGGAATGTTTTGAAGTGAAATTTAAGACTGTATTACGTGTCGGCCGGCTGGCGCGCTTGATTTATTGAAACCGCGCATTACGCGGTTATGAAAAGCTCCCCGCAAAGCGTCCACAAATGGACTAAAAAAAATATGAAAAAACGGGGGAATACACCCCTGCGTGCCGCCTAGTCGCTAAATCACTTTCGCGATAAACAAAAATGCAGAAAAATCGACGCAATTTTGAAAAAAAATCACCTGGTCCGTGGATTTCGCGGGGACGCAGATGCGATAGCGTTCGCAATATCGCGGGAAAATTGATTTTCCGATATGCGCCCATCGCGTGGGACATAAACCGATTTTTTTTAACAAATTTACCTTTTTTTGATGTCCCCTATTCGTCAAATTCCGAAATTTTTATTGTTTGAGTTTTTCCTAAACGAAGTTTTTAATACGTGATTCTTTATTTTTTAACTCAATGATTCATAGTGAATTGAATTTTATTTTGCCATTAAGATGTTTCGAAATATGCATGTGGTTGATTTCTTTAATTGGTATATAATTTTATTTGATCAGTCCTGTGACCAACTATACCAATTTAAAAAAACATTCAGAAGTCACTGAAAACTTCCATCGCAAATTAAATAGATCTTCTCTGCATATGAATCGCGTTTTGCGTTTCGATAATGGATACTCGCTTTGTTTAGTGCGTTTAAATATATTATGTAGGAACACGAAACGAAACTTTCCCATTATATTGACCAACTTGTTCCGAGGGAATACGTATATGTAAACACAAAGAACTCGCAAGCTCACCTAATCCCGAACAAGTTTCGACTCAATTTAGCCAGAAGATGCTCTCCCGAGAATGTTCCGAACTTCCTTTATTAAAACGATATACCTACGATTTAAATGAGAAAATTTTCAAACTGTTGCGCTCCAATATCCAATGATCGTCGTTTGATCTTCACAGAGATGATGAGACGATGCGGCTTCTTCCTGGGCGTATTTGGACTGCCGATGCCTGATTATTTGCAACAGTGCGATATCTTTCCGGAAACTACTGATACAGATATTTGCTTAGGACACAGGGAAGTCAAAGAAGCTAGATTGCGAGCCCAAAAGCCAGGTGATTATTGGGATGACGACACCACTAGTTGACCATATACCCATGAGAAATGGTCAACTACAGGTGCATGGTCCACCACTAGTGTTGTTACCAAACTTATTTTATAAATTTTTAATTTGAGCATTATTGATATGTTTTGAACTGATATTGCAGTATGTCCAACGGGTTTTCAATGCGATGCCAAGAGGTGTATACCAGCAGATTGGAGATGCGATGGCCACGTGGATTGCTTGGATCAATCAGACGAATTGAATTGTAAAAGCTGTGGTCGAGGAACAATACATTGCGGAGAGAGCAGATGCATGTCTCAAAATCATGTGTGCGATGGAAAAATAGATTGCCCATGGGGACAAGATGAACGCAATTGTTGTAAGTTCATACACTTCATGTTTACAGTAAAATTATATATTTGATATTGATAATTGTTTGGGCTTGTCTAGTGAGATTGAGCGAAAGCAATGGAGATGTGGCTCGTGGACAACTTCAACTATTCAAACCTCAAGAACAAAAATGGCAACCCGCTTGTATATCACATTGGGATGTAAATACATCACCTGGTGTTGTGTGTGGAATGTTGGGATATTCGTAAGTCAATTAAGCTTAATGTATTTAAAATTTAGTAGTGACGAACATATTGGAACATATTCCGATGGATGAAAGATTTGATTGTTCTATTGATTATTTTAGGAATGCTAGCGAAAGTAGACTTACTAAAAAAGAACAAATGACAAAATCATATCCAAGAGACTCATCGTTCTGGAGAATGTACAGGGATAGAAAAACAAATCTTCTAAAAGAATTCAGAATGTGTGGCAAAAATTCATCGAATGTAGAATTAGTGTGCACTGATTATGGTACAATATTTAACAAATTTAATTTATTTTGATGATTTTTTTTTCTAATCTCAGTTTGATTTAATAGTTTGCGGTAAAACAAGGCAAGTGTATGCTGCACCTAGTAACAGAATAGTTGGCGGTGTAGAAGCTGCACCAGGTGATTGGCCTTTCTTGGCAGCAATTTTAGGTGGACCTGAGGAAGTTTTTTACTGTGCAGGAGTATTAATTGCTGATCAGTGGGTATTAACAGCCGCTCACTGTGTTGGAAAGTAATTGAAAATTTGGTTCACTTACGCTTTATATTTTAAATTCCATTTAAACATTCATATTAAAATCACTATTTTTCAGTTATTCAGATGTTAACGGATGGACTATTCAATTAGGCATCACAAGGAGGCATGCTCATTCTTATTATGGGCAAAAAATGAAAGTGAAGCGAGTTTTTCCTCATCCGCAGTATAATCTAGGTGTTGCCCACGATAATGATGTGGCGCTATTTCAAGTAATCAATTCGTTTTTAAATACTGAATTTTTAATTATTAAATCAATATTTTTCACTATTATTTTGTTTCATTTTACAACAGTTAGCTTCAAAAGTAACTTTCCATGAACAACTTGTTCCTGTTTGCTTACCACCTAAAACAAGACAATTACCTGAAGGTACACTTTGCACAGTTATTGGTTGGGGGAAACGTGAAGATAAAGATAGTAAGATTGTTTCATTTTCTTCATAAATTAAATAATAAACAGAAATTTTAAAAAGTATAATCATTTTAGTGTCAGAATATGAACCAGCTATTAACGAAGTTCAAGTTCCAGTACTGAATAGAGAACTATGCAATTCTTGGTTGGAACACAAAGATTTAAATGTCACCGAAGGAATGATTTGTGCCGGTTATCCAGAAGGTGGCAAAGATGCTTGCCAAGTATGTACATGACATGAAACGATTTTCTCTTTTATGTTATTCCAATAATTACTGACCGATGCAATTGCAGGGTGATTCTGGTGGTCCTTTGTTATGCAAAGACCCTAAAGATAAACAGCGATGGTTTGTAGGCGGAATCGTGAGTTGGGGTATCAAATGTGCGCATCCTCGTTTACCCGGAGTTTATGCATTTGTACCGCGATATGTTCCATGGATTAGAGAACAGCTCGAAAAATACTCAGACTGACAAACAGTTACTACATCCATGGAGTACAAAACATCTACATTACCAACTGGAAACATGCACTCTTGGATGTACCCATCAAATGATGATATGTATTAAATATCATAATTATTCACTTATCAAATGAATAAATTGACTCATTACAATATGTCGTGATTTAAAAATCATGTGATGTCTTTCTAAATTTTTTATATATGTTTATGCATACAAATACACGTAGACATATACGTATATGTATATGTGCAAGCGTATGTATAAAAATATGTGTATCAACTTGCTAACTTTGACAATAAATATGAAAGCAAAGGGTTGAAATTTGTGATAGGAAAATCTTAAAATAATTGTAAATTTTAAAGAAAATTATGAAATTATTTACGAAAATTATTAAACTGTGCCAATTATTTTAAAATGTATTTGTATAAATCTTCCTAAAAGGAATTTACAATAAATTACCAAATTTAGACATTATTGATATACATATAATGCCAAAATTATGTAAGTAATATTATTGATATCATAATATTACAACAATGGCTTTATTATTTATTTTATAACAAGATTTAAGATTAATGTATACTTAATTTATGGTAGAGAATCTAGCTTTAAAATATGACATCTTGTATTCTTCCAGCTCAGAGCTATTCGTTTGACCTTTACGTCAAACATATGTATTTTGTACATAATAATATGCCTTTCTACTTATGTGTGACAATAAATTTATACTGAACAACTTCTCAAAGGTGTGAAAATAATATTATGAAAAGAAAACTATTTTAAAAGATTAAAATGTATTAAAAAATGATTGTTACCGATGATAGGTTTACAATTATTTTCACACCGTCAGTAGAATTATTATGAACAAATTCTAAACCCTTTTACGCACACAATTGGTTGTGTGTGGAATTTGGCATGCACCTTTTATCATGCACAAATATAATTGTACGTTAACTTTAATTACTCGGATCAGGTGTTGTAATATTTGCGTGTCAATGTGTGTGCATGTATGTCTTTTTAAGGTAATTGTTAAAGAAAATCAGTATATTTAAAAGATATTTGTTTATATGAGTACACTCTCACCCATTGCACACATACTTTTCAAATTAAGAGTGCTGGTACACTCCATATATTCATATAAAAAATATTTTTATTAAAAATAATTCAAATTTCTGGTACCTTTTTTATTTTTATACATTTTTAGTTTGGAAATAATATCTATTTTTTTGTGGAAAACTTATTTAATAATGGAACACTATTTTTTTTAATATTTACAGACATTTAATTCGAAATACGTTGTTTGGGAAAAATAGAATTATTTTTCAAGAAAATTTGAATTTTGGGAGCTATATTTTTCATTTGAAGATATCGTTTTTTTATAAATGAAAAACTATTCAACATATCTATTATATTATAATGTATATTTTTCTGCAAATTTTTTTCATAAATAGTAAAAAAAGAATATTGTGAATAAATGTTAAAAATCTTAATAGATGTACAAAATAAGCTAACCCAATATTTTTCAACCCGTTTCTGAAATTGAAAAAAAAATTAAATAGGAACTATTATATTAGTGAAAATTTTTACATATCACAAATGAAATTTTCACGCTTTCAAAAATGCATATAACGTTTCAAGTTTTGTGTAAACAATCCCTCACACAACTTTTATCGATTGAAAAAAAATATATTGTCTAAAAAAATATTTTATATGTGTAAATTATGTTTAATGGTTGCACAATCAAATGATATATATATATAATAAATCAGAAAAATGTTGGTTGTATTGTGAGCTTTTATAAATGTATTTGTTTATTACAAATTATATCGCGTATTAGGGAATTGTGTTTTATACTATATTATATATTGTTCATCAAATGCAACTGATTGCATTTTTTAATATTAGCTGGGTAGAAATGTGTTCAATTGAAATTAGAAAATTAGATGGTAGCGAAAAAGCTTTTAAAGCTTTAAATTAATTTTAGAAAACATACAACCGATAACGCTCTTAAGTAAACATACATTTAAAATCTACACTATATATAATATTTGTAAATTTCATGCTTTTATAGAAGAATATACATTTACGCATCACAAACAAGATTTTTATGTTTCGAGTTATGATAGATTGTATATTATTGAAATTATCTTTCGTCAGACTTTTCCAAAATCATCTAAATTTCATCAAATATGATTTAATTTTTTAAAACTTTTTATCACAATATATGAACATATCTATAATACAAATATCAAAAGTCGACTAACAAAGCTTTATATTTTTTTTAATCAACATCATTATTTTTTTAACATAAACTATCTTCTTCAATTTTAACGATTTATCATCAAACTTAAGAAAAAAAGAAATGTATAATATCGTAGACATTATACTTTGCATGTAAACATAAAATTAGACTGTCAATTTTAGAATGAAGACTCCTAACTTAGCATCAAACTTGTGACTTATTTTTATACACAGATTTAATATTATTTGTATGTAAAATACTTATTGAAAAAAAAAGTGTAATACTAGTTTTCCATTTGTGATTGAAAATTATGTATTTAACTGTAATTATTGTATTAAATAGAATATTATGTATATTTAATTAAATTTGTGGTATTTTGTCAATGGTTCATTATTCAACCATTGATAAATATAATATAATTGATTAATAGATATCAAACAATAGAATAGATAAATAAATATAATATTATTTTTCATTTTGGAAATGAGCTACTAACTTTTTTATGTAATCATTAAATATTTTCAAGATTGAAATTCAAACAAAAAGTTCTTGTCAAATTTTCAAGATAAGATATATATTTAGTGCTCATATAAAAAAATTAGTATCAACATTTTCAATGAAAAGAAGTAAAAATGCATTGGTATTTGGCTTTATTAGACCATAATACATGTTCCAGCATCCAGCTTTTATACATAGGGTTTTCTATGTGTGCGATGTATCAATCAAAATAAAGTGTAAGTCCCTATGTTTCGGTTCAATGTTAATGTCGGACCGAAATAATACTTTAGTTTCAATAGTTTCCTAAAATTAGAAGCATATTTGGATTATCCAAAATAGATATTAAATATACACGTATATTTAAAGTTTTATATTTTTAGAATAAATCTGTGAAAATAAAAGAAATTTATCCTTGTGATTGAAAAAAACATATGGAAAATTATTATTATTGACAATAAGTCTGTGACAGGAATGTGTTATATATACTTTTATAGGTAAAAAAAAGTATTGTAGTAGTTCTAAATCGATACTTTGTTCTGTGTTCTACTCATTGTGAATCTGAGATGACAATAACATATATTCATTGATGTTTTCGACTTTATAATAGACATTATATTTGGATTTTCATACGTAGCATAAAATAATAATAATCCTTATAATTTTGAATATGTTTTAAATTTTTCTTTTTTCATATGAAGGTTTTTAACATGTTTCTTTTGATTGTGTAGATTTATACAAATAAATCAATGATCTTGTGATATTATGATATCGTACTGTATATTCAGAATCGGTGGAAAAATTTATATAGAAGTGATAATGCAATTAGTGACGTTTTCAATCTTCAAAAATTTACAGATATTTTCATAACATGAAATACTGATTCAAATAAATATCCTGAAAAGATCATCAAAAATTACATTTTTTTTTTTCTTTTAATTTATTTAAATATTTCTATAGATGAAACTAGACAAAATATAAAGTATCCATTTTTTATCATTACTATTAAAGAAACACTTGTTGAAATACATATTTTCTTTGTGTGCTCTAAATTTGAGTATGTTTAAAATATATAAATTTATGTTTTGGTGTAAATAATTATTCAATATTGTATAAGTAAAACTCGTAAAGTGTGCATTAATGTACAGATTAAAGAGGTCCAGAGAATAAATGTATTCGGATGTTTCCTAACAGAATATGCATGATGACGATAATGATGATAATCATATGAACAAACTGACAATAATAAATACCATTTTTTGATTGAAAAATGAGTGAAATAATTTAAGTAATAAAAATGGTATTATTTATAAGCATGCGATATATTAGATTTCAATTGGTCAATTTGACAATATTTTGGTGTTAAAATTGCTCTGGCTAATGGTATTTTAGCTTATTTACAAATAAATTATTTATCAATGCCATTACATTGAATTGTTGTCTGAAATATTAAATGGGTAGATACTGATGCTCTCCGTAATTGACAATAATTAATAAAAATATAGATATTTTTTTTATCGCTTAAATAAATGTTTTTTTGTTTTTATAAAAATATTATGTGTATTTACGGGATCTGAATATTTATGTGTGCAATGATGATTTTGAAATAATTTCCCAAGATCATATATATATACTACCATCAGTAATAAATGTTCAATGAATGTACTTTTGTTTTAGTGCTTAATAAGATGTGAATTTTGTGTTGAGTAACGTGAATCTATGTTTATTATTTTCATTTGACGGAAATAAATATAAATATGTTTAATAAAGCTAATTCTTTTATTCTTGGCAAACAATTTTGGTTATAATATTCCATAAGAAGTTCACCTTGATTTTAAACATGTTCAATAGATGTGATTCAAGGAACACACATGAAGGTCAAAATAACAATTTTTTCATTGCGATAATCAATTATTATTACTCTGAGTACTCAAAACAATTTATCGTCTAAACTTTAGATGCACAAAGATAACTAGGTCGTTTCAAATCCCCTACCCCCTGTATATAATAGCGGATATCTGTCTGTCTGTCTGTCTCTGTGTGTGTGTGTGTGTGCGTGTGTGTGTGTATGTCTGTGTGTCACAATGACGCTCGCGACTCTTATTGTATCAGGAGCGCATAAAAAGCAGACGATATTTACATAATTTCAAATATTGATTGACATATTTTTCAAGCGTGAAAAATTAATTTTCGCTTTCAAGCAAAAATATTATTATATGTATTAGGAACACATAAGACGAAATAGGTAATTTACAGTGATTCGGCATTTCCATTAC
>JAOXNN020000064.1:1418700-1440063 GCA_028571205.2 Hydropsyche betteni | reverse complement strand
GATGATGATGATGATGATGATGATGATGATGATGATGATTTTTTTTTCCTTTTTTCAAATGAACGACCCGAACCGCGCCTTTTAATGATGATGATGGTGATGATGGTGATGATGGTGATGATGATGGAGATGATGATGATGATGATGATTTTTTTTCCTTTTTTCAAATGAACGACCCGAACTGCGACTTTTGGTGATGAGGATGATGATGATTTTTTTTTCCTTTTTTCGAATTCACATAATCGGGTTTTCACATTTTATCGTTTTCCGTTTCTTAACAAAACCACAGCCGATGTTATTAACATCGGGTCTATGTACTAATCTACTAATAAATGTAATGGTTTGTAACATTAAAAAATTATATCACACAGTGTGAATAGTCAAACTTTCTCGATTGGAAATTTTAGAATAATTACTTATATAGTTATTTATATATCAAAAAAAAATTAATTCAATCATCTTTTTAAAAAATTAGAAATCAAATTAGAGTTTTTTTTTAAATATTCATACCTAAATCTGAAACCATTTACTTCCCTTGTTTGTTATACAGGAAATTAGTTACTATATGGGAAAAACGAATATACATAATAACTATCAAGTAGTAAGCGATATTTTCATATTTTTTTGAATGACAATCATGTGTTATTACTTTTTTTTCAATAACCCTTTTAATACCATCATATAATATTAAATTACAAATTAAAAAAAATCCAGGTACAAGTTAGCAAAACACCGGCTTTCTATTACCAAATCATTTAAACTGCAAAATATTCTTGAAAACAATATTTTTTGTACATATATCATAAAAAATATAACAAATAACTTTCCTTAAGGGGTAAAATTAGATTAATTTTCTCGGAAAATTTAAGGATCAAAATATTTCATTTGAGCTATATCAGTAAAATAGACAAATGTTTCATAATTTTACTAACGTGAATAATTTTTTTATTATTCTTCAACGCAACTATATTTCTGAAACGTGTTTAATTTTTATATGAAATAAATAACATGACAATAAAGAAAATGTATGCGGACTTTCACAGAAAACATTACTTTATCAATTTCGTAACAATTTTATGACCTTATTAATCTTCCTCATAACATTTTGAACATTATAAACGACACGATTAGTAGATTACAGTTAATATGATGTCAATACAGTAAATATCTATTTTACCGGTAATTTTAGGGTTACCGAAAATCAGCTGATATCTATGCCAATGTCAAACAGGCCGCGCTTCATATTAGCAGTGTCTTTTACTTTGTAGCAATTTTTACCGCTTTTCTTTCAATCCAACTTATATTCTTTCTTTTTTATATTGTTTCGTGCTAAATATAAACAGAAATAGATCGAAAACGACGTCATTGATATTGTTTTTATATATTGTTCAGTGACCTCAATAAAGAAGATAATTATCAACAAAAATTCTCATTCAAGTCAACAACTGATTATTTTGATGCCATGATCGTATCAAAAGTTTTTAGGTAACAAATTTAACTCTGCTATTTTTTATTTTTCATTTATTTATTTGTTTATTTCATTTCTTTATAGAGCAACGAATGCAATAAAAGCCATATCGAAGTATGGAAGTCGTACTACTGCTGTGTATAATGCATCTCCTCATATTATAGTAAGGAATTTACACGAAGGACGTGCTGAATCTGAAAATTGTCGTGCTAATCGACAATGGAAATCGACAATTGGAATCGGCCTCGGAGGCATAGCTCTGTATTACATTTTCAGTACGAAATATTTTATTACACTTAAACAGTATTGACTTAACGTAATCGTTTTTCAAACATTATACTATGCAACAGCTTTATCTTTACTGTATGCATAATCTTTATCTCAGCAAATCCAATATTGATTCAATTTGCTTACTATTTCTTTGCTGTTTACTTAATTGAATAATGTATTCAATTACAATATTGAGCATGCCAAATTCTTATCAAACATTTAATATTATGTTGATAATTATTTTTAGATGACCCAAAAGTTGTTTTGTTGAAAGAATCCAAATCTTCGAAAAAGATCAAGGAAACATCTCCTGAAAACTTTGTCGATGGATTACCAATATATGGTTATGAAGATGTAGCCAAACATTCTTCAAAGTAAACTAAATTATTTTCTATAAATTAATTCTACAATTATATGTAAATATTTTAAATTACAAATCACAACAGAGAATCCGGAATATGGGTGACGTACAAATATGGTGTTTATGATATTACTAGCTTCATCGCTAGTCATCCTGGCGGGGAACAAATTCTTGAAGCAGCTGGAACATCAATAGAACCATTTTGGGACTTGTATCAACAACACAACAACCCTGAAATTCAGGGAATTTTAGAAAGTTACAGAATCGGTAATCAGCCACTTATTTTATTTAATATTGTCCAAAATAAATTATTTTATTCATAGGAAAAATTCAATAGGAAACTATAAAGATGCACGAGAACCTGATGGTGACTCTGGTTTGTGGTCCAATCAACCTATACGAGATCATCGCCTGATTGTTCGATCAGAAAAGCCTTGTAATGCTGAAACCCCACCAGAGCTTTTAAGTGAATCTTTCATTACACAAAGGTGATTTTTTTTTTTTAAATTCAACATTTAAATTCATATTTTGTAATAATGAATTCTCAAATTATTCAATCCTTTTAGCAACCTCTTTTATGTAAGACATCACCTTCCAGTACCTGAAGTTAATTTAAAACATTACAACTTAACTATTTCAATAGAAGGCGGTTCTGGCAAAACTTTAAAATTAACTCTGGACGATCTAAAGAAATTCCCAAAACATTCTGTTACTGCGGCACTTATGTGTGCGGGAAATAGACGCTCTCAAATGAACAAGGTAATTACTTAGATCTTAATATTTGATAGTGTTGTTATCGATGTTTCAATTAAAACTTTTCAAAAGCACAAATCGACTAAAGGACTCGATTGGGGACCAGGAGCAGTCGGAAATGCGGTTTGGAGCGGAGCTCGTTTGAAAGATGTACTCGAGGCTGCTGGTGTTAAGCCAGATGACACAAAACACGTTCAAGTAAATTTCCAACATAACAATTTTCTACTTAATTTCAATTCACTGATAGTTTCTTTTGATTTCAGTTTAATGGTATGGATATGGATGCTACAGGGAAACCTTATGGTGCTTCAATCCCATTGTTTATTGCAATGGATGAAAATAAAGATGTTATTTTAGCATACGAAATGAACAATCATCCGATTCCTAGAGATCATGGATTTCCAGTACGCGCATTTGTACCTGGAACAGTAGGAGCAAGATGCGTGAAATGGTTAAGTACGTTGAAAATACTTATAGTAATTTTTTATAATGTAAATTGTTCGCAGTTAACAAATTACACAAAATATTTATTAAATTTTAGATAATATAACTATCAGCGGAGAAGAGAGTCTTTCACATTGGCAACGTTTAGATTATAAAGGTTTCCATCCCAGTGTAGAACCAGACACTGCCGATTATTCAAAATCTACCTCAATACAATATTTACCTGTGACATCAGCGTTTTTATCACCACAAAATGGATATACTATCTCCACAAAAGATGAATATATCGAAGTTAAAGGTTTCATCATACAATTATGAACGTTTTGATACTGAATATTCATTATTATTAAAATGTGATATAATTTTAAGGATATGCGTGGTCAGGCGGAGGACAAAAGATAATAAGGATAGATTTAACTTGCGACAAAGGAAAAAGTTGGATGGACGGAACAATCGAACAACAAGATAAAACGCCTGCTGGTAGACATTGGGGATGGACGTTGTGGAAAGCTAAAATTCCAATTCCAAAAGGAAAAAAAGAAGTACGGAGGGTGATTATCAAAAAATAATTGCCTTTTTCAAATTCATCAAACAGTTTATTTTCAGGTCGAAATATGGGTGAAAGCCGTAGACTCCAATTACAATACTCAACCAGAGAATGTTGAAAACATTTGGAATATGCGAGGTGTCCTAAACAATTCTTATGATAAAATAAATATTAAAATCAAGTGATATATGCAATGTTGATTTAAAATCAATACTTATATTGTTTATACAAGGTATAAAAATAATATTGTTTTATATTTTATTAAAATAAATTTGAATTGTTGAAAAGTTCGTTATTTTAACAATAGCAATAAGAAATTTTATTCTGTATTAACAATCAATAGTATTATTTTAATATTTTATCCTTAAGTGATATGATAACATCATCAGTCTTGTATAATCGACTAGTTTCAAATTACTCAATTATAATCTTGTAATCCTGAGAAATTCAAGTATCTTCTGCATATATTTGTACTTTAAAAAGATCAATATTCACTGTGTGGATTGGCGTTATAGAATAATCATCTTGAGAATCGCCTCTGGATGATTTGTATTCTATAAATGGAAAATGTTCGAGTTTTGCCGTTTTTGCCATATTAACTGCAGCCGATTCGTTTGTATGTATCATTATAGAAAAAGTGTTTCCTTCTGACGCAGGTTTTGAAAACACTTCGGAATTTGCCAGTTTTAAGAAAAAAGCTCTCAAACTTTGTTCACATTGAATCAAATAATGATCTTGATCTTGAAAGCAGTTGTAATTGACGGTCAACGTATCAAAAATAAATCTTCTAACTTCGTGACCTTTCTGATCTAAAACGGCAAAAACCACTTTGTTCAAAGATCCAGAACTGAGCAGTTCTTTTATAGACGCCAAACAATTGGTCACATAACTATTAACTGCGGGATGAATGGAATATTTCACACAGACACCATATTTCTTGCGATTTTCAAATATTTCATTGGGGTAAATATTATTGATAAATAGAAGATAATGAAAAGCAATTTCTAAAAATTCGACAAATATATCCGGAGGATTGATTTCCATAATATTCCGAAAAAGCGAAAACAGAACGAACTGTCAAAAGTTGTCGAAGTTTTGACATTTGTAGGTTTCGAATGCTGATTTTCGGCCATTATCAATTTTTAAAAGATTTTGGAATTTAAATATTTTATTTCGTTTGTGATATGGTTCCCAGACGTTTGCTTAAACAATAATAGACACTGGCACACAATGACAGTTACACACACTACCTTACAATATCAAATGTAGAACACAATCCGCGAAAAATTTCGAAATGTTACTTATAATTGAAATAAAGCATAAATTAGATCATTTAACGATCACGTAACCCTACAATTGTCGTAAAACATATCGTGTGTGCTGCTGTCGGTATGTGTCAGTGTCGTATGTAGGTACTATTGTTGTTTGAACCAACGTCCGGTCACCGATTTTTTTAAGTTCATTCAACTTTTTATTTATAGTATTACAAATTTGTATTCATAGCATAGATTTTCTTCGGTATTCTTATAAAAGTATTAATGAATCAAAATTTTATTGCATTTATAGATCTGAATACAATAATTTTAATAATAAAATAATCCAATGTGTACTTAAAATACATAAAAAAAAACCACATGATTTGAAAATTGTTAAAATCAAGCTTGAATTTCAAATATAATTTCAGATTGTTTTAAATAAACTTCATTCTATATAAAAAAGTGATAAAACCAGTTGTATAAAAATATATTTATATTGAACTACACACATACATATGAATTTATATTGTTGTTATTACACTACACAATAACGAGGAATTGATTTGATAACAACCAGGATTTAGTTCAAAGTCTAGATCATTCACAGTAAGCTGACACGGTCGCTCTGTTCAAACAATGTTTCTTATCAGAAGGTTTTCACAATCAATGTTACAACCAGTTTTTGTAAATAGTTCATCCAGTTATCCTATTCAAAGATTTAGTAAGATCGTGACGAATATTAAAGAGAACAAACCAGGTACATTGTTAAATTGGTCAGAAAACTATTTATACTTAAATAAAAATAATTCTTCGTACACTTTTCCAATTGTATGGCTACGTGACAATTGTCAGTGCGATCAGTGTTTTCATGTTGAATCTAAAAGCCGAATTATTGATTGGAAAAATTTCGACGTGAACGTTAAACCTGTCGCTATAGATTTGGGAAATGAAAATGTTCATATTAAATGGAATGATCAACACTCGTCGATTTTCGATATTAAATGGTTGTGTGAAAGAAGTTTTAATCAAAACGATAAAGAAATATATACCAATAATGTGTACGGTTTGAAAAAAACTGAATGGAATAAAAACGAATTTGATAAAGTATTTAAAAATTTCAAGTACGATGATATTATGAACAAAAATAGTACATTTAAGGAATGGCTCGAATGTATGATAATTTATGGAATAGCATTAGTTAAGGAGGTGCCTGCATCACCAGAATCATGTAAAAACCTGGCGAATAAAGTCGAATTTATAAAAAGGACACATTACGGCGAAGAGTTTACTGTAAAAGCTAAACCAGGAACGACAAATGTTGCTTATCTATCGAGTAATTTACAGCTTCACACCGATTTACCA
This sequence comes from Hydropsyche betteni, assembly GCA_028571205.2. Lineage (NCBI taxonomy): Eukaryota > Metazoa > Arthropoda > Insecta > Trichoptera > Hydropsychidae > Hydropsyche > Hydropsyche betteni. The sequence continues at coordinate 1,433,602 of JAOXNN020000064.1, read as the reverse complement.
TACTACGAATATAAACCTGGCGTAAATCTTTTGCATTGCGTCACACAATCGGAAAGCGAAGGCGGTGAAAACTTATTATGCGACGGACTTCACGTGACAAATAAACTAAAAAACACTATGTACAACTGTTACGAATCGTTAAAAACTACAGAAGTACAATGGGAAGATATAGGAGAAGAAAACGGTAACAAGTTCCACAGCATATACAGAGCTCCAGTTATATGTGAAAACGCTAACGGTGACGTGATAAGAATCAATTATTCAACACCGCAAAGGGGCAGTCATTTCAATGTGCCGATCGAAAACGTTAAGCCCTGGTACGAATCTTTGAAAGTATTCGTTGATATGATACACGAAGAATCGGCAAAATATAAAATGTCTCAAGGAGAGATACTCTGTTTCGATAATAGAAGATTATTGCACGGACGTACTGAATATACTGATACTGCTGAAAATATAAGACACGTGATAGGAGTATACCTTGATTGGGATTATATTTATTCTAGGTGGAGAGTATTAAATTGCAAATAAATTACAAATGAAAAGGAAAAATTCGTAGATAATTATTTTTTTAAATTGTGAATTTTTATTTTTGTAAATATATGAAAATATATGAAGAGAAAAAATACAATTTTTTTACTGCAATCTATGTATTATTGTAAATTATTATAAATTATATCCATAAAGAAATGTAAGCATGTTTCAATTAATAAGTGTTTGCATTGTCCCACTAAATGGAGCAGGTAGTAAATAATAAGAAACACGTTTATTCATCTGAAATACTTTCCAAACCCTAAAAATATTAAAAATATATTTATATTTTGTAAATAATGGATTTGAATAATGGGATAGTAATTTTAAAACTCACCTTTGGTTTATACACATCTCCTGACAATCTATTGTCGCGAAGATACGACCACAAATCAATGTTTGAATATAAGTGTCTTCGGTAGGGCTGGAAAGTTATACATTTGTAAATTCAACAGTTACATAACGGTGAATTTTGAGGATTATAACATTGAATTTCTGATGCATTACAGAAACTGATTCAAAACACGACTTATATCAATGACAAAGATTGCTTCAAAAATACAAAAAAAACTATTGTATTGAATGTGAAAAGATACTTACATTGTCCAAGAAAATTTTATGGAATTGGCAAGCCAAAAAATATGGAGTGGATATTCCCAATGTGACTATCGCGAACGATGGGATGATTTCGTACCACATGTTTTTGCTGGATTTCCGTTACGAATAATCGGAAAAACTGGAAGTGTTATCGACAAATGTTAATACCGCAATCTGACGGATGACGTTTCGTAGGTTCAGCAGTGGAGCAGATTTGAGATTTGAGCCAAAACGATGGTGATTATTTATGAAAGTGTTCACTTCGTAAAAATTGTAAAGATGTATTCTATAGAATCGATTTAGATTTACAAATAGGATTAATTTATGACAAAATTAGCAGATTAATTAGTGTAAAATATTTATCCTGACATACATCAAAAATAAAAATTAAATTAGTTAAATAAATCTTAAAAATAGGATGAGAAAGTACATTTTAGGCCCCGTACCTACACACTTGCGATTTGTAGTCGCGGTGATTGTTGGTAACAATGGACGGATTGATGGATTCTCAGAAAAATTTAAGAATTTGACCAAATCGCGAGTGTGGGCCTGGCCTTACTAAAAGTAGAAATCAAATTAGGGTAAAATAAGATTTTAGCGTCCTATATTTATACAAAAATAAGTTGGTAGCATTGATTAGTCTGCGTCTCTGTCACTATACCGATAGCTATGTTCTTTAACACATAAGCACGTACGACATTGGCACACACGATCCTACAACACAGACATACTAGGTTACCATGCAGGATTTCGAACCGTAATTTTTTTCGTTCCGGAAATAAACCGATATTTTTCCCGGTTCAGTTCCAGTTTCCGTTCCAGTAAAAATTTCCAATTTTAGCTTTTTCCTGTCACAGTTCAGTTCCGGTCCGAAGCCCATGAATACCGACCAACCAATGCTGCCAACTCACTTTTATACAAATATAAAACTCTAAAACCATAATTCACCCAAACACCAACTACAATTTTCAACATCCATAAAAACCCCACAAAACCGAAAACTACAAAAAGCAACAGAACAAATTACATAACCCTCGACTACTTCGAAACGCCAAAATGCACAAACGATGCATCCGCTTCAGAGAGTGTTACGGGTCATGGCGAGTCGGCGAGGGGTGTTTGATCCGCGTGAATTGTCACTATTGTCAGTTCGAGTTTGTACGGCCGCGATGTTTGGTGTCGGCGGTCAAGCGGGCGGTTCGGTGGACGACGGATGTTTGGGGGGCGCAGGCGCCGTGTTCCCGGCGTGGGGGCTCATGCCCCGCCGCGAGACGGGCGTCGTCTCTTTTCAGAGGGCGCAGCCCTCGGCTGACGGACGCGGAACTCTGCTGGCCGTCCTAGATTCCGGAATAGATCCTGCGGTGCCTGGACTTCAGGTAAGATTTTTGTATTTTGATCTATTACAGGTTTTTCATTCCAACTTAAATGTTTTCCACTCCAAACCAAATATTTTTGGTTTGAAACAGGCTGACCATACGTCCCGTTTTCGCTGGGATCGTCCCGTCGTCGTGAAATTGTTTGATTTGTCCCGTTTTTCCGGTTTATATATTTAATGGTAGTTTCTTTTCTGAATATACGAAAAAATTTGATGAAAATATCAAAAAATGAGTAAATTGATATTTTTTTGATGATATAGTTTGATCGACTAACAATGAGACGTTTGAAAAAAATTTTCGTCTGCGGCGCTATTTTTGCCTTAATCCTACTTAATTGCATGTTTTAGAAATATTGTTAAATTAACCAAAGAAAAAAAGTCCTGTCGGTAGAAATTAAGTGAATTGATTGTTTTTGGTGATACAGTTTGATCGAGTAAAACATTTGAAAAAAAATTTTGGCCTGCGGCTCCTTTTTGGGTTATTTTATATAGTTTTAGGACATTTATATATATTCTTAACAATAATAATTGAGGAAAAACTTTTGAACGTGGGACACATTTTTTCATATGGAGGGGGGCATTTTTTTGCCGACCGTTCCGTTTTGGGTTCTGGAAAATATGGTCACCCTAGTATGAAATTAAATATTCTCCATTTTAAATTAAATTTTTTGAGAACAATTGATCTGGCGTCGTTACCCTAAATCCTTTGATAAAAAGAATTTCAAATTGTGAACTCTTATCGGCTTCTTTAATATATTTCCAGTAGGTATAATATAATGTATGGATTTTTTCACTTTCACATTGATTGGATTTTAGATAAGATAAATTGATATCTGCGATGATATTCATGTATTTTCAATCGATTTCAGAAAACTAGCACTGGAGAAATCAAAGTTATAGAAAGGTTTGATTGCAGCGGTTGCGGAGATGTCGACACCAGCACTACTTGTCAACTGAAAGACGGATATTTGACCGGAATCACCGGAAGAAAATTGCTCGTGAGAACAATTTGTAGATTATTTTATACATAATAATATTTTGAATCTATTTATTTTACATTTTCTATGCACAGGTACCAAAAACGTGGGAAAATCCTAGTGGAGAATGGAGAATCGGGATTGTACACCCTTATATTTTGTATCCACCAAAATTAAAAGAACGAGTAGCGGGACACCGTAAAGAATTTTTTTGGGATTCGAAACACAAACTAGCGTATGCTGCAGCCTCTAGAGACTTACAAGATTTCGAAGCGAAACACGGTAAATCACTTTATTTGTTTAGAATAAGAATATTTTCTTTACTGCGCTTTTTCATAATAGATACAATAAAAATCTTCAGCAATATGAATATCATTTCAATTTTTTTCTATAGCATCATCGACATTGTCAGCAGATGATAAACTGTTAAAAGAAGAATTAGAGGCTCGTGTGGAAGCATTGACTTTGTTAGAAAAAAAATTTAACGACTTAGGACCGAGTTATGATTGTGTTCTTTTCAACGATGGAGAATTATGGAGGTTGGCGACAAAAAATTGCATCATTCCTTTTATTTTAATTGCTATCTTTCATTTTTATTTTTTAGAGCTTGTATAGACACTAGTGAAGAAGGAAATTTGTCCGACGGCGTACTGTTAGGGGAATACAGCAAAACACACGAACATAAACATTTAACTGAAATAGATTTGATGACCATTAGTATCAACGTTCATAATAATGGGAATGTATTAGAAATCGTCGGAATGTGTTGTAAGTCCAAAAAATAAATCATTTTACCCTTACACCAAAAAAATGCTTCAATTTTACGGTTTCTTTCAGCCAGTCACGGCACTCACGTCGCTTCGATCGCCGCAGCTTATTTCCCGGACGATCCTGATAAAAATGGCATCGCGCCCGGCGCACAAATAATCTCGTTGGGAATCGGAGACGGCAGATTAGGGTCAATGGAAACTGGAACCGCTTTGATCAGAGCATGCATCAAGGTCATGGAAATTTCTGCAACTCAGAAAATTGACGTTATCAATATGAGTTACGGGGAACATGCACATTGGTCAGACTCTGGGTAAAATATTTTCTATTTCTTAGCGTTTTTGTGCATATCGAAACTGTTATTCAATTACGTTTATTTTTCAGGCGTATTGGTGATCTGATGAACGAAGTGATAAACAAATACGGTGTTGTATGGGTTGTTTCAGCTGGTAATCATGGACCTGCTCTCAGTACAGTCGGTGCGCCTCCTGATATCGCGCAAACTAATATGATTGGTTAGTTTTCTTAGGCTCATTTTGTTTCACTTGTGGTCGATATTCAAAAATTTATACTGACCGTTTATATTAAATCATTATTATTACTAGCATCATACATGAATGGTTATCAATAAATTATGCCACCGTGAATTCGTATATATATAGTAACTAACTAAATAATATATGTCGCAGTTTAAGTATAAACTTTTGATTGTTTACACCCATACTAGTTAGGGTATACCCAAACTATCGATTTTAATTTGAATGAATACATATGATTGCATCTTAACTAAAAAAAGACGTCATAAGTATCATGCTTGGGTTAGGTTGGGTTAACGTTTTAGCTTGAGTGTGAAGAAAATGTGTTCAAAAAAAACTCAAAGTTTAAACTGACACGACGGGTAGACACTACGAGTATTTCTTGATCATTAATTGACATACCAATTTCCACCTTATTGACATTTAGCATAAGAGAGTTATCTGAGTGCAAACAACTTAAATTGTCATACCACACTAACAATTGGACTAGAGCTGCTACAAGCTGTATAAACAGACTAGTTTGTTTGTTCATAAACGAAGTGGACACTCAAACTGTAACATATATAGACAAACTTTCAGTAAATATAGTTCCTTAAAATACATTGGCATTATTCAAAAAACCAACTTTATTCCGACTATCACAGAATCAGATGAGTCACAACACTAGAGGAGTCTCCCCTAAGCTAATATAATTTGAAAAGAATTTTTTTTTAAATTGAATTTTATTTCAAAAGGAGTGGGCGCTTATGTTTCTCCAAATATGATGGTCGCAGCTTATTCAATGCGATCGAAATTAAATGGAAACGCATACAGTTGGAGCTCTCGAGGTCCTTGCATCGATGGTGCTATGGGAGTCAGCATTTGCGCTCCTGGCGGTGCCGTGACTTGTGTACCTAATTTTACGTTAAGAGGTACACAACTCATGAACGGAACGAGTATGTCGGCTCCTCATGTGGCTGGTGCTGTCTGTGAGTATTTTGATTTGCTTATTATTAATGTTTGATACTTTCAAATGTTAAAATAATTTTTTTTTTAGGTTCTTTGATATCAGGTTTGAAAGCGGAAAACATACCTTACTCTCCTTATAGTATTAAAAGAAGCTTAGAAAATTCTGCAACTTGCCTAAAAGATGTAGAGCCTTTTGCTCAAGGGTGTGGGCTTTTAAATGTCGAAGGTGCATACAAATTGTTGTGTGATCATCCCAATGTTGCTGAACGCGACGTAAGATTCGCCGTAACGTGCGGTAAAAATAATCTAAAAGGAATATATTTCAGAAGAGGATTCTTGGATAAGGCAAGAGAAGTGAATGTTTTCGTCGAACCTTATTTTGCCACTGATTTTCGAAATCCTGAAGGTTGTAAATTATATTTCATATTTACGTTTTATAATTTTATTATATATAATAAATTAAATCAAAAATTTTAGGTATCGAAGATAACTTCAAAAAAATTAATTTCAATCTAAAATTAGTGCTTGTTTGCGATGCCGATTGGGTAAAAGCTCCCGAATATTTAGATCTTATGAACGTAGCGAGATCATTTCCTGTTAAAATCGAACCTGAAAATTTATCTCCGGGCGTTCACTATACTAGGTTAACAAATATTAAATATTTCATTTTTAATAAAATCGCGTCTTTTAATACTCATCTTAAAATTTCAGTATAAAAGCATACGATGTTAACTGCATAGCCAAAGGCCCCGTCTTTCAAATACCCGTCACTATGATACAACCGCAAACGTTAAGCCTCGACAGCTCCGGAGGGCCTTACTTCTCCGTAGACTCGTTCACTTTCAAACCTGGCGCGATACAAAGACATTTCATACTCGTACCCGAGTTCGCAACGTGGGCGGTGCTGAAGATGAGCTCGGCGGAAAAAAGCGGTAGATTCGCCATCCACTGTGTGCAGCTAATTCCCCGCATGAGTTGCAAGACGTGCGAATTCCAGAAAATGGTCCCCGTCACTCCCACTTCGGAAAATGTCCTACCTTTCCAAGTGAAGGTATTCATGAAATATTATCCGATAACGCAACGAACTCTTCCCATATTATCTGTTTACGTATTTGTTATTGCGTTATAAATAGGCTGACCGTACGATCCGTTTTTGCCGGGACAGTCGCGTTTTTGTCCTGTCTTTTTTTAGGAAAAATTGTTTTATTTGTCTCGTTTTTCCAGTTTATATATTTAATTTTAGTTACTTTTCTGAATATACGAAAAAATTTCGTGAAAATATTATTAAAATAAACCAAAGAAAATAAGTAAATTGATAGTTTTATGGTGATTTAGTTTGATTGACTAACAATAAGATGTTTGAAAAAAAATTTTTTCTGCGGCACTATTTTTGCCATGATTCTACAATTGCTTGTTGTAGAAATATTGTTAAATTAACCAAAGAAAAAAAGACTGTTGGTAAAAATTAAGTAAATTAATTGTTTTTGGTGAAACAGTTTGATTGAGTAAAACATTTTACTCACAGAGAAAAATTTTCGCCTTACCATTGCCAGGAGACTTTTGGTGTATATTGTTCCAATTTTCATAAATCAATTTTGAAAATTAAAAAAGCAATAGCGTTTTATTTGTTACTAAAAACGGGTATTTCAAGTGTTACAACCTAATACATGAAATATTGTATTTAATTTTCTTTATCTTGGTGATTATTTCCTTGCATACGGGAATTGTAATTATACATATATTTATATGATGAATAATATATTATATATTTCCTTAACGATATTAATTGAAAAAAAAAATTTCGAAAATGCAACACATTTTTTTTGCGGACTGTCCCGTTTTGGGTTCTGGGCAATATGGTCACTCTAGTTATAAAATAATTTTTGGTTTATTTTATTGATTTTTATTTCAGGGTGGATACATTTTGGAAATAGCGATTGCGAAATATTGGGCCGGCATCGAAACGATGAATTTAAGTTACAACGTTGAATTTCATGGAATTCGTCCCGATAGTAATCCGTTGGTAGTGCACGGAGCTGAAGGTTTACATAGTATCAAATTGCATATGTTACGTCGAGCTGATTGCTTACCGCAAGTCGCATTAAAACACACCACTCAAACTATAAGGCCTTCAGAATCGAAACTGTCGCCGTTAACTGAACGTGACGTTATTCCGCCGGGTCGTCAGATATATGAAATGATTAACACATACAATTTTTATGTTGTTAAAGGAACTGAGGTTTGCATGAAAAAATTAATAATATTTTGCAATTAGTATTGTATATAAAGTTTTCGTGATGATCTTAGATTACTCCAAACATACCGATGTTAAGCGATACATTATATGAATCAGAATTTGAATCTCAATTGTGGATGTTGTTTGATTCTAATAAACAACATATTGCTTCCGGAGATGCATATCCTTTGAAGGTATAATATAATTGTTTTTATATTGTTTTTGTGTTAGAAATCATTTTGATTCTTTATTGCAGTATACTTTGAAAGTTGAAAAAGGAGATTATGTACTGAAGTTGAGTGTACGTCACGAAAAAAAGGAATTGCTTGAAAAATTGAGCGATACTCCGTTACTTGTTTCTCACAAACTACCTCAATGTTTAACGTTAGACGTTTTCTCTTCTCGAGCTTTTGTAAGATAATGCCTTTTAATAATATATTAAATATCGCATTTATATAATGAAAATTATAAAGAAAAATTAAAAATTTCAGGCTTTTTCGGGAAAAAAGATGCTCAATGCAAATATTCCTCCCGGTGTTGTGTTCCCTATTTATTTAGCACCTTTACCCTCTGACAAGTATGATTTTCTTTTTGTATTCTATTTTTTTATTTACTTTTCTTTATTATGAATATATTATTTTAGAATTGGCAAAAATATTACTGTGGGTCAGTATATGTCAGGATATGTGACCTTTGCCAAAGATGAGCTAGGCAAAAAAGTAGATATTTACAATTTGAAATATGTACTGCCTGAATTACCGAAAAAATCGAATAACGGAAGCCCAGGAAAAGATAAAGAAAAATCGAAATCTGATGAATATTTAGAGGCTTTGAGAGATCTGAAAGTAAATTGGTTAACTAAACTTGGTACGTTTTTGTATTATTTTTTTGTCGCATTTTGAATATGTTGGATATTGAAACTTTTTTGAAATTGTAGAGGGAGATGCTGCCCAGAAGCTGTACGAAGAATTATTGAAAGATTATCCTGAATATTTAGGATCTCACACTGCATATATGCAGAGTCTAGATCCGACAACTGATCTTCGTAAATTACCAGCACCTAATCAAACCCTCGACGTTTCTAAAGCCAATTGCGAAAAAGTCATTTCAATAGCTGAAAAAGTCATTGCGAATATCGATCAAGAAAAACTTTTAGCTTATTTCGGAATGAAAAACGACAACAGACCCGACGCTAATAAAATTAAAATGTTGGTACCTCTTTATAATTGTGAAATATCTAGTTTTACCAAAAAACATTTCCTTATTATTTTTTTTACAGTCAACAAGAAAAGCAACGAGGCTATTTATTGGACGCTTTCACGAAAAAAGGTATCGCCCTTTGCAAGTTGCATTTGTCTACTGATTTATTGGAAGACGAAGTTAAACCTTCAACCATAGACAATATCAAGCAAACTGTCGCCGATATTCTAAAGTTCACTGATCTAACTGATTCTAAAGTAAATATTTTTTATTTGTAAAACATGAATAGTCCAAATATAAACAATTTGATGTATTATTTTAGGTTATACACTTTTCGTTATGGCACAGCATAGTGATGGAGCAATGGGGTCGTGCCGTCAAGTTTTTGAACAAGATTTCCGAGGAGCATCCTACAAGCGATGTTGACGATAGGTTAATTAAGGTTTATTCGGTGCTAGATTGGCAGCACGCCGCTGCTTTTGCAACGAGCGCATTGCCACGCAAATTTCCTACAACGTATAGATTGTTTTAAATTCTTAATTTACAATATTTAACATGATTTCATAGTAAAATTGTTTTTAAATAAATTTTACAATTTATATATTAATGCAGTTGTCAGGATATGTGCATTTTTAAAAATGTTTTAGAATACTAATATTTATAATGTAATGGGATGTTTGCGTATTAGGAACTAAAATATTTTATTGAAAAATCGTTTATATGTGGTTATATTATTTTCTCATTGAATTTGAACGAATTTTTCATTAAATTCGGTTGCGGATTTACCTTGCATAAAACCCAAGGCGCTACAAATATTTGCCCTTCCTTTTATATAGAAAAAATTTTGGAACTTTTCTTCCAAAAAGCGCACACCAATATCGTATATCTGGACTATATTTCAAATTATGCTTTTTAATTTTGTCACTGCCTTATTTTCAAAAAAATAAATAATTTCTATAAATATCAGTTCTTGTGATAATTTCAATTACTTGCTATATACCAATGTTTTAAAGTGTTATTAGGCAATCATGTCCATTGCATATTGGGTAAATCCACTATTGATTTAATCTCATCCATTTTTCGATTATTAATTTTAATTAAATTTATATTATAATTAAATAAATTAAAAAAGATGTGTGTATGATCGATTGCATAAAAAAATTGCTATAAATGTTGTGTTCAGAAAATATTGTGATACGAAATCTAAATAAAACACGGCCACATTATTCAACATTTTTTTTATTTTGAAAATAAATTTATATTGTTAATAAAAATCTGGCTTATTCATTCGAGAATTACAAGTTCAATTTTGTTGCTATTATAATTGCAATAATTATATTCAACAAATATTGTAAATAAATGACATTGTATAATTCCTTATAGTTTTTGTTTACAAAAATAACACTATTGTCTGTTTTACATTATTTGCAAGCAGGTTTTGGAATATGGGGAGATATCAGCATTTATATATAATTAAATTTGAACATTGGTTGTGTAATTAATACAAATGACAAAATTATTATATTGATACAAAAAAAAACTTATAAACTAAAATAAATATTAAGTAAATGAGTGTTTGAAAAAATCTTGATCAACAAGATACACACTACTCAACTCAATCATTCTCAAATATACAGAAAAATAATACAAACTTTACAAAATGCATCTTAAAATCATAATAATATACAAAAATGGTATTATATAGGAAATAAGACTGAAAAAATCAATTACGAGACCAATTCAGGATGACGATTCATAACAATAGTTCAATAAATAAATTAAAGATAAATTTAACATCAAATACCAACAACAAATTTAGAATTTATTTTGTAGACATTCTATATAAATATTTTATGATTTCATTCAAGTAAAAACGGACAGAAATGATGAATTTCGGACAAGAATGTGTGAATATTCAAACGGAATGTATTTAGAGCTTACCGATTTACGCGAAACATTTCCGATACTGTCGTTTTAAAGATATAAAAAATATATATACATACTTTTCAATCACAAAACAAGAAAATGCATTGAATAAACGTACGAGAAAATATGCAGCACGAATAAAAGAAAACAGGAATGATTAACGACGCCGTTGCAACATCCGCAAAAATCAAGTATGAAAAATGTGTTTTAGAATAAGACATATTCATGTAAAAAGAAGTATCAAAATATATGTACACACAACAAATACAGTTTTCTGAGAATATTCAAATATCACTAAACTTAGAAACTCGGCACTCCTAAAATTTGTACAATAAATGAGTTAAACCTAAGCTAAGTGCACTCTAAAATTGCCTAAACTATTATAATTTTCACAGCTCTTATGCAGTATTTAAAAAAAAACAATCTAAATCTAGTCTTGGTCGTTTTCCGTTTTGATCAAATGTCATACTTCTACTTCGATATCACTCGTATTATCCTGATGAGAAAGACTAGGCGACGATCGATGATACGGTATATACAAATTATGGACCGGGACGAGAAGAGAATGATTCGCCGTCGACATCGGCGACGTCAAACCGCCCCTGTCTTGCAGGTGCGGCGAGCTCGAGTCGCCCGACGCCGGCGAGTTCGGCGAGACGTCCTCGTCCATCATAATAGCGGCGGGCAGGTCCGCCGACACTTCTTGCAGTTGGCTCGTGTAGACTGTACAATATTTCAATAAATATTGTATAGCTGAATCTTCTCTAAAGTCATATTGGATATAGAAATATGGTGTTACCTTTTATATCCGACGGTTTGATATCGCTGGCGTCGAACGTGATCGTCGTCTGATCGATGTTGGTGATTTCGAACGTGTCCGTGTCCAACGGATCGATAGCGGACGAACTCGACGGAGAGTTTTCGCGCTTTATCGGCATCGATAATTGGATGTTGTCCAGTTGAGGTATGTGTGGACGTACCTGATGAAATCGAATTTGATATTAGACCGTTTCAGATTGGCAAAAAATGAAATGGTCAGAGTAAAATAGTAAATGGTCAGAATTTAATAACGAAACGGTCGGAATAAAATTAGGTTAGGTTAGGTTAGGTTAGGGTTCTTAATGTTATCCTGATCATTTAATATAAATTCTGACAAACCCAGTTAAAATTCTGACCGAAACATAATTAAAATTCTGACCGAAACATGATTAAAATTCTGACCTAAACATGATTAAAATTCTGACCAATGTCAAATAAATTCTGATAAATTAAATAGTAGCCTAAAAAAAATATCCAATAATCGTCAAAATGATGTACCTTGCATATTCCGACAAGCTACAGTTCGATCGGGACATGAGATTTTTAAGCTTTTTTTCTGTATATACTATATTTATTATGTAAATTAATTTTTTCAACTTTCAAAAAGTTTTTTTTGCGTCTATAGTCCTAAATATATCTAAAATTAATGGTCAATTTATATCCAGGAGGTTGTTTTAAAAAGTACCATACATTAATTAATTTTAAAAATGAAAATATCTAAAAAATATAAAATTTAATAAAAAATAACTTTAAGAAGAGTTTTTCATTTGATAATTATTTTTTACTGAAAAATTCATAACTTTAAAAGGCTACTATTTAAATGGTCATAATTTAAATACGATTTTGGTCAGAATTTATTTAACATTGGTCAAAATTTCCATCATGTTTCGATCAGAATATTTTGGTCAGGATTTTAATCGAAAAGGTCAAAATAAATATTGAATGGTCAGAATTTTAACTCGGTTTGTCAGAATTTATATTAAACAGTCAGAATAATATTAAAAACCCTAACCTTACCTAACCTATTCTGACCGTTTTGTCATTAAATTCTGATTATTTATTATTTTATTCTGACAATTCATCATTTGATTCTGGCAATTCATCATTCTATTCTGACTGTTTTTGGTTAAAATTCTGATCAAAACATGGTTAAAATTCTGACCAAAACATGATTAAAATTCTAACCATTTAATTTTTTGCCATTTTATATAATGCTTAAAAAACCACAGAGTTGTGGGAAACTTTGGAAAATTCTCAAAAGAGTGCAAAGGGTTAACGATCGGTTCGTGAAATACCTTGAGACCGTCGGCTCTGTGAGGGTTTCGGCAGCCTTTACATTTGCATTCCGTGCACGGTTTGCTGTCGACGTAGCACGGACATCGTTGACCGCAACAAGTTAGTTTGCCGGGGGTCGCCGTCGCGTTTCCGCAACGACAACCTTTTCTTTTGTTGCTGGAGTTGCGCGATCGATATGCCGGTTTCTTAAAATTGTTTTGGTTGGTCTGAAAAAAGAAATCGAAAACGTTAATAGACAATATTGACAATTTTTCGATTCTGATCGTTTAAAGTAAAAAAATATTCTTGTAAAAATTGGACGACTTTTTCTTGTATTACTCTGATCATAAGTTGTAACAAAACCTTTTCGATATTAATTTACCTTGTCGATACACAATTTAGATGTATTTGAATATTGTCAAAGATGAAATGTAAAATCGAATAAGTCACATTTTAAATAGAGACAGTCGACGTTGTGAAAAAAACAATCTTTCCACTAATCGAAACTCCCAAGAATAATATCGAAACTGAACAGAATTGCATAAAAGTTCAATTCGACGTTCTGAATGTGAACGAATCGTTTTCGTCATCGCAACGCAACCTATGCAAGGGCCTCCGCGAACCGAATCGCTCTCTCTTCCTACGCGACACATACAAAGCATCTAAACGTCTACGGTCAACGGGGGCCTTTACCGCTGCGTCTTTGGGCGACGCCGAATCCCCCGCCGCGAACCCGTCCTCCTCCTCGGCCGGCTTCCTCTTGAACGTGAGCTTGTTGCCCGTGCCGGCGTACATCACCGAATAAGTGGACCCGTTGGGCAGGGGTTTGAGGGGCGCGGCGACGGCGACGGTCCCGGGCTGCGGCTGCGTCTGGGTCCCCATATCCTGGTAAGATCCCTTAACTAGAGAGGCGATCGGAGATTCTTGTTGGTCGACGGCTTCGGCGGCTTCGCGCACCAGTTCACAGAAGAGGTTCACGTCCGAGTCGGGATCCTGAGAGTTCCTCGTTAATAGTTGTTTGTAGGAGTCGGTTTGTATTAGGTACAAGCAGAGGCGGGCGTAGCCTCGGGTGAGGATGCGCCTCCGCTCGTCGGTGGGGCCCTTGCACATGGCGCAGGGGTCGTCGTCGGGCCTGGGGGCGAAGTCTAGCTTGCCGCAGTGGGCGCAGGCGAGCTGGGCCCGGAGCGCGGGCAGGCTGCGGACGAGGGGGCGCAGGCCGGGCGCGCCGCGGAGCGCCTCGCGGCACGCCGACAGGTAAAGGGCGGTCGCGGTCATGCGACGCCCGACGCCACAACGCCGAGCCGCTCGACACCGCGCGTTTGACACTTGTCGGCGGGCAGGGGTGCCAACGCGCCACGGCCGACGGCGGGTTTGCGTTTCGAACGAAAAACTGTTAATAACGTATAATGAAATAGAAGTGTAACTGCAAATAGCCACATCGATTACATATAAGATGTGGCTATTTGCAGTTATAAATAACTGCGAATTGTTGGCTATTTGCGGTTACACTAACTGCGAATTGTTGGCTATTTGCATTAACACTAACTGCGAATTGTTGGCTATTTGCATTAACACTAACTGCGAATTGTTGGCTATTTGCAGTTACACTAACTGCGAATTGTTGGCTATTTGCAGTTACACTAACTGCGAATTGTTGGCTATTTGCATTAACACTAACTGCGAATTGTTGGCTATTTGCAGTTACACTAACTGC
>JAOXNN020000064.1:1390637-1418600 GCA_028571205.2 Hydropsyche betteni | reverse complement strand
CTAGGTTCTATCCTCGCGATTTCTATAGCCGATACAGTTTAATTTCCAAAAAAATGACACAGACACTCTTTCCGTTTTATAAGTATATAGATAGATAGATATAGATGTGACTTACTAAAAAAATGGCTTGCTAATCACTTTTAATGTCATGCAAAATTATATACATGTATAAGTAAACTGAGACTTCGAAATGCATTATTTTTGTTGATAAAATAATCAATATAAAATTCTTCCTATATAAACGCATGAAATTAAACTATGACTATACTTTAAATTACAATATGGAAAATTAAGAATCTCATTTAGCTAAATTTTTGTAAATTTAAATTAATTAATACAACCACCCATATCTAAAATGCACACAAAATTAACATTTGTTTCATTATCACTATATAATATTAATTAAGTACATTTGTCGAAAAACGGACTGCTTTTGGAAGCTACATTGAATATATTTTGAAAATGTTTCGATTTCAAAATAAACAATGATTTCATTATATAAATTTCTAATATCAAAATATGAATTATTGTTCATTCAAAATTTTAATCGATGAATGACTTTTCACAATAAATTTGATTGGTTACAGCACCAATTGTAAAAAGAAAGTCATTCACAAATATAATAACTATAATATATATAATACATTAGAATATTGAAGGACACTTTCTTTTCATAAATTTAAATATTCCTATTCATTCAATTTTTTTAAAGTCAATTTATTATAATATATTCGCCCATTTTATTCATTTAACGATTAAATATAAAATATTTTTGGTCCCAAATTTTTTCAAAGTATAATCTGTATGTAAAAATCAATCGGAAATAGTTGCCGTACTTATTGAACTAACAACGTTCATAATAGGAATGTTCTGTTCTATCACATATATAATGAAAAGTTAATTAAATTAAAATATAATATTTATATTTAATACATAGAGAGCAGAAATAATTTTTTTTTCTGAAATATTAGAGATTACAATTAAAATTTTGTTCAGCAAAATCGACGTTTTGCAACATCGATTCTTAAGTACACCATTTTTGGCAAAAACCATAAATGGAATTAATAATATATGGCAAACATTTATAGTTGTGTCGTGATAACAGTCTTCCGATGAATTATCGTAATATCTTTATCATTAACTGACGAAGGAGAGCTCGGTTCAGAAGTAACTAACCAGGGCGAAAGCTGAGTTATTGACTGATTTGCGACAACATCAGTAGTAGGCGTCTGTCTTGCAGGAGTTACAGTAACAGTAGTTGAAGTCGTCGGAGGCTCCACCACCACAATGGAGACATACTGATTAGGATTAGTCGGAACCGTTCTTGTTGCATCGACGATTGTCAACGGTTCGTTTAATACTTTCGGAGAAGGAGAAGAAGGCGACGGTAAGTTGATGTTGCAGGAGTCGTTCATGAACTTTAATTCGTTATCTTTCGCTTTCAATATATTGCATTTCAACTGTCCAGGAGGTAGAGGCTTGCCGCAAGAATTCAAATATTTCGATTGATTATTGGGAATTTCAGTCGGCGAAGAAATGTCGATGAGAAGTTCGTTGCGCACTTCGTTTTTGGAATCGTCAACGTTGAGTTTATCTTTGACTAAACTCTTGAGCAAATCGCTGAGGGGATTCACAGGAATCACTTCTGCCGTAGAGGAACAGCTGCATGAAGTGCTCTGGTTGTTGCTGACGTTTTGCAAAACGTCTTTTTTGAATAGCACTTTGCTGGAGATGGCATCTTCTTTTGAAATGTTTTCAGCGGGAAGATTATCCGTAAGATCGATGAGCTTCGGTTGGTCTGGAGTCGGGTTAGATTCTGACTTTGTTTCATCTTCTGCAGACGAATGAGTTTTTTCGTTGGAATCTTTAGATGTCGATTTCAAAGTTGAAGAATCAAATTGTTGAACGGCGGCCGAAGTAGAAGTTTCGGGGGCATCGTTTTGAGAGGAAACGGACGGAACTTCGGGTTTGCTTGTGAGTTTTTCCCTCTCTCTGAGGACGTGCGATTGTCTCCTAGCGAAACGTTGGCTAGGTCTCCTTTCGAATTGAACGGTTCGTCTGGCTCGGTTCTGTTGTGTCGTTTGATATTCGGTTTTTCCAGAATATTGAAATCGGGAGCCCATCCTGAAGAAATTTTGCCTAGCCGATGGACCTTTGATGGGCGCTCTCAATCTGAAGAACGTATGATGTTCAACGGCGCATTTCCACAAGTGTTTGCAAGCTTTTTCGTTATGCAAACGAAATACGAACGTATGTTCTTGTTCTCTGCCTTGATCGTCGTCTTCAACAACGACTAAAGTTAACTTCTTCTTTTTGAAATCGAGCTTGCTTATTTTGGGCCAAAAAAACAATCCAATTTTTTGAGGTCCTTCAAACACAAGGATACCGGTAGGTGTCAGACCGAGATGGTATTCGCATCCGTCTTTCCCCAAGACTATATGCATATCGACACCGTACATCTCCAACCACTTGGCTTTGTTTAAATAGTTGACTTCGGCCTGGGCGGGACTGAGCCCCTTGCACTTTTTGAACTCTTCCAAAATCATGATCTCAACATCTTCCGTTTGGTTAGGAACGAATCTGAACTCAGAAACGGTAGCTGGGGTATGAGAAGTCTCATCGTAATCCCCGAGCTCGGACTGAAGAGCGAGAGCGGCTAGTTCAACGGCGACGCTTTGTGAACACTCCAGCCTACCTTCTAGTATATCTTTTTTAAGTTGTAGAAAGAACTGGTAACGCGTTAATTCTTCGCGAAGAGTGTTGGGCTCTGAAGAGTAAAACTTGACACGCAAACGCAAAGTATAGGGCGGACCTATCTTGACTTGCTTCTTGATCGTCTTGGTGGGATCGAGCCAGTGCTTGACATTGTTCGTGTCCGTATATTGCAAACCGAAGTAGTCTTTTTCGATCAGGTCCAAGGAGTAGAACACTTGCTCGTACAGATCAGCGGCTGCTGCTTTCTTGGGCAGGGCGCAGGGAAGATCAGTGTCGTCCAGCAGCATGACCCTGCAGGAGACCTGCTGCTTGTCGCCCTGTCTGTTCGATCTGGCGTTTCCATCGCGCGTGCGGCCCCGCCCTCTTCTACTCAGAAACCTCAACATTTACTGTTTCACTACGTGCACTGTGCTGTCAGAACGCCGTTGACACTCTTCCCTTCCCCTTGGCACGCTCGCCAACCGAATGAAAACCGGAACTGAACCGAAAAAAATTTCGGTTTGTTTCGATTCGGAATATTTTTTTTTCAATAAAAAAGTAACAGTGAAGAGGAAATATAAGCAACGGATGCAAGCGCATATGATGCAAGCGCACATGACACAAGCGCATATGAAACTAGCACACATGACACAAGCGCACATATTTTAGAAATTTTCAAATTAACCTCAATCCTTTCTGCACATTACGATGTTAATAGATAATGTTGCATTTTTTTGAAACTGATTTACATTTGTTTGCATCGGGACTTTTTGTAAATTATATAATAGTTGTACCAGTGGTGTAGTGGAGCCGGAGCGGGTGGGAATAGCGTTCCATTACTTTTCTAAATATACGAATTTTATGTGAAAATATTATATTAAAAAAGTAAGTAAATTAATAATTTGATGGTGGAACAATTTGATTGACTAAACCAGGTGTCGGTAAACTCCAGTCTGCGGGCCAAATCCGGCCCGCCGCCTGTTTTCAAACCGGCTCGCGGGTTAATATTGTTTTTACTTGAAAAAAATAAATGAATTTGAAATCATTTTAGAAATTCTCATCCTCGAAAAAAATCAGCAGATACGTTTTCTGAATGTATTGTTAAACTTCAGTTACAAAAGCGTTTTTCGGGTTTTAATTTTGATACAAGTGCAAAAAACGTTTCCATATTTCAAAATCTATTTTACTGTACAATTGGAGAGTTTCTGTTAGACCCTTGTTTCTTTATCCTTTATATATTTCCATTGGTTTTTTTTTAGTGGCATATTTTGGATATTGTGTAAAATCTTACTCTACTGATATACCATGATATATCCTGTACTGACGTGAAATGATAATATATATACTCTTTTGATGTGATGAATATATGCTCTATTTAATTTTTTTAATTGAAACAATTATTGTTTATTGTTGACCATTCTTTTTATGAAAAATCCCAGACGTATTACTATTTATCGCAATACGATTAAAAGCTAAAGATCTGACACTGATATCAATCCTATTTGATCACGTTTATATGTCATTCTCTTCCCACCTCACAACTAGGGGTGGTAATTAGAAAAGACTTATATTTTATGATCATAATAGCACAATTAAAAAGAAAATACTGAATACATTTTGAATAATCTTACCAATCATATTCCAAAAAGCACTGATGGAAAATTTATCGTTAACTGATCGTTTATTATATTTTACCAATCACTTATTCAATAAGTTACTGATCACTTATCTTAATTTTTAACTGATCAATTAACCTGTCAAATAATTATTTGCCTTAATTTTTTTTAATCGATAGCGTTTCCATTTCATATATCATAAAAAGCATAGACAAATTTGAAATGGAATCATCTTAAAACTCAAAACACTGACATCTATCTGATATTGAATAAACAAAATAACAATTTCATCAAGCGTGATAACTTTAAAAAAAAAAAACTTTAATCAATCAAAAATGTTTTATTAACAATTAAAACCTAACCCCCACACAAAAGATACATCTGAACAAATAAAACAAAAAAGAATTGCGAATCGCAAGTAAAAGAAGAACGAATTTCTCACATGCGGGCGGCCGAAGACACCGCATTTAATTGGGTTCAATTGAATGATCTCCTTCAATAATCTCAATTTCGCATATTGCAATTGTCTTAATTACCCATAACGAACACAAAGGACGAACAACCCATCAGAAATTATAGGAAAACCATCAGAAGCGAGAGATCATCGCACGATTCGGAGACGCCGCAAATATTGCCCAATGTCGACAAACAATACGTCTCGTCGAAACAAATAAAACTGTACACCCACTCAAATTGAGCCAATTTTTTCATTGGGTACGTTAAGATAACACCTTTGGGGTGTATTTACCGGTTTTCGTGGGTAATTAGTTGGAGAAATTTGCAATTTCTGTGGCGCGAACGGTCGGGTCGTTATGTGAGTTTTGGATCGAAAATTTGGCGTGGATGTTGAAAAAATTCGTTTTCGATTGCGAAATTGTGGTTTTATTACGCTGATTTGTGAGTTTGATCGAATATAAACGGTGTTAGGTAAATAGAGTTGTTTTTGTTTGGGTTTTGATAAATGGAGTGTGTACTTGTGAAACACAATGTGAATGGAATTTGAAAAAATAGTAATCGTATAATTGATACACTTGTAGTTTTATGGTATTAGAAATATAGAAGGAAATCGATTGAAATAAATAAATTTAATTTTTTCTAAAAAATAATTTTGATAACTGAATTAATTATGATATACTAGCGGATTGTACCTGGTGTTGCTCGAGCAACGGGCTCGGGTACCCGGCGTTGTTTTCATCTTAAAATATCATTAGATCGTATTGTAAAATAATTTTAATAACAGAAAAATCTTTCTAAATGCGCAATTAATATATTTAATTTTTTTTTATTGTGATTGGATAAGCAGTAAAGACATGTATAACTAACACACACACATATATTCATTTTTATTTATATAAATAGAAGATTATATGAACAGGAAGAATATTCAAAGAATGATAATAATGATAATCTTCACCGATAATTTTACTTTTCGGAAGTCTATAAATAATAAATCTTTATTTTACTTTAGTCGAAGGGATCAGAGTCATAAGGAAAATATTGATAACAATTTCCGAACGATTTTCGCGTGAAATTTTCATGACTAATTTAAAAAAATTAAAATTTCAAACATTTGTAAGTATTCGATAATGTTTCAAGTAAACGAATGAAACGATAGATTTATTTTTCAGTATGAAAATAAATTAAATCTAAATATGTACATATAATATATTTGTGTATAATGAAACATTCAATTCAGTAATCGCAAACAATTCGAATATCCAAAACTAAATCACATTTTACAAATGAACCACATACAAAACAGCCAACAATCAAAACGCTAACCTACCACTCACACACCCACAATAGGAAAAATTCCCAAATTAAACAATAGCAAACAAAAACAAACCATCCAACCTCTGACCCCAAACCCCGAACGAACCATATACAACTTTTTCTCCGATCGAACGAAAAAAAAAACTCATTTTAATTATAAACGTTTATCTTTACTGTGTGGCCGTCTTCGAAATTAGGGCCCCAGTTGCAATTGACTCGTCCGATCGAGAACACGTACCGAATCCCGGCCCGTCCATTTATTGAGTCTGATTGGCCACTTCCCAGAACAGGGCCGCAACAGGGGGCGTTAGGGCCGACGATGTAACGGCTTTTCCCGCGCGCGCGAAATCCGTCAGTCCCCCATTTTGGTTGTTTTCACCCGTTTTTTAGGTGATTTTTTGTTTATTCACGGTTTTTGTTCTTGGTTCGATATCAATTTTTATTGTTTATTGTGTGTGTTGTTTATTAGTGTGCGTGCGTGTGCTTTTTAGAGGTTATGTTTTTATTTGATTTTATGTAGTGGAAATTATTGCGTTGATTTTGATTAGTAATAAATACTTGAAATGAGACGTGCATTGTCGATTTTAGTGGTGTTTTTAAAATAAAATTCGATCGAACTGGTATTGTTAATTTGAAATGCATTTATGATAAACAGATAAGAAAATAATTAGTAAATGGTAATTGGATTTGCCGAGGGCGTAATTAGACGAAGTTGTGTTGTTGTAATATTTAAATTATTTGGGGTTTTGAAAAATTGAATATTGTAAACTGTGTGAAGGATGAAGTATTTTTTTTTTATTATTCTAAGATAATATGTAATAATAGTACATTTTTTGATATTAATGAGACAATGTTATCAAGAAAAAAATGAAATGATGTTTCAGAAATTTCTGAACAAAACAACCCGTGATCAAAAAATTATATTTAATTCTTTGTCTACGATTGTCTTAGGAGATCGAAATAAAAAAAAAATCTACTTTTCTAAATTTTCATTGAACTTTTCCGTAGATATAATTAATTTCAAATATCGTAAATTTCAAAAAAATCACACATTTTTCATCCGAGACTGATAAAAGATTTTATTTCAGTTTTATATAAAGTGAATGAGTTCCTTTAGAAATGAATCCATTGTGTTGTAACTAATAAACAATACGATAACACAAACACATATAAAATCATATCAAGAAACGCATAAACTTCAAATATTTGTTCTTGTCTCTATGATCATTGTACTTTTAGTATATTTGAATATTTGTAAGCATAAAATGATTTATACATATTCGTTACATAAATATTTTTTTTTTAGTGAAATGATCTCATTTCTGTTTTGATTCTTTTAAATATCTCATTTTTTTCGTTATATATTTCAACTCGTTTATCTTTATTTTCTACGTATCATTTTTAAGACTTACTTGAAAAAAAGTATGATACACTTTGTCTTTAGCAATAAGGACTAATCTGATCGATAATTTAGTTAGTCATTACTTTAAGCAGTACTGATAAATCAAAAATCCAGATACCACGAACTTCAAAACGTAATATGCAATTCATTTTTTTTTTAATTAACATTAAAAAAATGAAAACCAAATCGACCCCTGAATAATAAATTGAAACAAACAGTCGTCATATCAGTGACCTCTTCAGGTTATCCAGCATGATGAACTGTCCTCTTCGGGGAATTTTTTGTTTAATAAATAATTCGAGGGATGTGAGCGATTACGTCATTTTATCAATTTACTAAAAGAAGTCCTTCAAATTAATTTAATATCAATTCGATATTAAACTTTATCGAGATTAAACCAATTTAGATATCGCTCTGGATGTTTCTAGAAACTTAACTGATTGTGTTTCATTAATCTGAAATATATCTGTAGATTATAACGTAAACTTAAGAGCTAGAGTTGATCGGTTGAAAATTATTTTTAAAATAAAATTATTAAGTTTTTAAAAATTGAATAATAATAACAACACTTTTTATGTAGATAAGGTTTTTTCATTTGATAAAACTTTTTGTAATTAAAAAAAATGATGCTTGATTATATTATCTATATGTAATAACATTTGAAATTTATTTTTTATTTAATTTATAAATCCTTTATTTTGTATAAAACGATTTGCAATTTCAAACATATTCAAATATTTGATTTGGTATACTTTCTATGTATGTATGTATGTATGTGAGTGTTATTGTATATGACCGAAATTCTTATCAATAGCAAATTTTATTTATTTTGCACTATATTGAGAAAAAAAAAATGAGGAAAAAACTTTTTAAACAACTAATCAATTGATACATTTCAAATATTATCTTCTTACTGTTTCAATTGATATTCTTAAAATAAGATAAGATATTTATTCGTACGTGATTTTGATCTCATAAAATTTTGACTATATATCAGTCTTCGTTCGAGTATGCATTTGTCATCACATATGTTCAGTTTATATAAAATGGGTTTTTAGAGTAAGTTTTAGGGTAATGTCATTCACATATTGGCCGTGATTCTTATGGCTTGACTTCAATTATTAATACTAAATGTAAATATAAATATTATTTTAATAGTGTAGAAAATATGCCTAGATTTGTGTTGCTTTTAAAATTTGTAACGGGGAAAATTACCATATGGACTTTTTTTACAATTAAATCAAAATGTTCGAGATAAATCCTAAAATTATTACTTTTTTGGTTGTTTTTGTCCAATGTTTTTTTCATGGTTTTCATATAGGTTTCCCCATATTGAATTTTGTCACGATGAAAATCGATTCTCCCTTTTTGATCGAGTTCAAAAATTTCCCAACCATTTCCAATTTTTCCGAGCCTAAAAGCGATATTTCCAATTATACAATCTTCACAACGTTCAAACATCATTTAAACGACGAAAATCCACAGTTAATCTTATCTTCGACAATAAAACACGAATCTATCCATCCATTAATTGTCGGCATTGAACTAGAAAATTACTCATAACACAAACGAAAATACCTCCACGAATAACAAAGAAAATCAATTTCAAAACAAGACACATCTAAAATCGAGCATCACCCATTAAAAAACGACACAAATGAAAAGGAAAAACTGAAGTGCCCATCATTTTTGTCCTTGTCAACAGAAATGTATGATATTTCATACGAGACGAGCACAAAATTGCATTTAAATCAGTGACGTATGTCAACACTAACGACTTCTCGATTTTATTAATAAACGGTAATAATTAAGCTATTTGTCACATGTACAAGCAAGAATAATGATCATTATCTGTTGTGCGATTTTTTAAATGAGCCATGACGATTTCCATACGGATATGAAGCGTTTTCCTGATGCAGTTGCTAATAGGTTAATATCAAAAAGCGGTGCGTCAAATTCAACGGAAATTATGATAGTGTTAATCTGTATATTTGGAAAAAAACGGTGCAATGGTTTTATTTGCGTTTGATTTAGTATTACGCATCTTTTTGCTTATTTATTTGTACATATTATGAAGTTTCATATGTATTAATTTTGAATAATTAACAAGTTTATTTACGTTATGAGCCGATCAGTTTATTGATCATTCAAATTTATCGAAATTTATGACTACATAAAAGATGATGAAAATTTTGATATGGAAATGTAAATTATTTAGAAATCGTGAGACATGAATTAATGTGTTTTCGTATTTATAGAATCGTCGTGAATGAGTTTAATTTAGGTTATATCTATTTATCGTTGAATTAAACACTGGTAATTAATTTTCAGATCGAAAATAATGAAAATTTCCAGAAAAACATATGACCAATTATAGAAATATAAACTGTTTCGAAATAATAAGATACGAAGATTTACGTATTTATGGAATCGTTATGAATGAGTTTAATTTAGGTTATGTGAGGTTATATCAATTTATACAACATTATTCATAATTTAATAAAAATTTCCAGGAAAATATATCAAAATGGATGATCAACGGATGACTAATTATGACCAACGAATCAATCGATATCGATCATATTAGGTTAGGTTATATTGGTTCTGCGAAAGAGGTTATCTTTACATTATTTATATTCAAAATAAAATCCATCTCGCATTTTGAAAACGACCATCAACATCAAGAGCAACCATCGCGTGATCGTCTCGCTGCACATGATTGTTTATCATTACAAAACGTCTGAATTATAAACACAACGACATCATCAGATCAAACGTGCCATTCGAATTGTATATATGCTTTAACATATCGACATATACACCACGCTTGATGCGTATTCACAATTGAGATTGGTCGTCCTAATTGCCAACAATGATGCTTCATAAGAATAAGAGCAATTTAGTGCTGAGTTAGAACGTAGTTTTTTTATTTTGTATGCCATTGTCACGAACTGGAACAAATCGTTCGGAACGGTCGTTTTTGTTTTGTTGAAAAGTTTGTTATATGTTTGGAAACTTTTATATTATGACTACGATCAACTGTTGAATGATAGATATGTTAAATATCAAATGTTAATTCGATGAAATTTTTTGAACTGTTCTATATTAGATTTAATATAAATAAACTTTCATGTTTAGTTTGTCAGATCTGATATACAAATCTGTGATATCACTGTTTAAAAATTTTGAAATATTTGCTTGGATTCTGATGTCGAGCGTATAAACCTTGATTTCATATCTAATAAAAGAAGGTGTGGTGCATTAGTCGGATCAGTAATTTCCGTTGAGGTTGATGAATTGTATTGGACTGATTAAATACAATATCAATTCGTAGTATACGATTTGTATGTATTCGTATAGAAAATTTGTTTGATAATGTATTTTCTTTTTCAGATATTTACTATAGAAAGTTAGTTTAGATTTAAATGAGTCAAAATGAGGTGGTGGTTATTTATTACACTAGTGCAATGCCTGAGGGTGACGGCATTAATGACGACTCCCGGATCTCAAAAAAGATGTGTATACCAAAGGACTCATAAAATGTACGGTGCTCATTGTGCTTCGATAAATCTCCAACATATTCCTAATATATTACAAACTAGTATAGAAGTAAGCTAGATATTCATACATATAAAATTGATATATAGAATATAAATTTCAAATTAAAAAAATCATAATTTCAGATTTTAGATGTAACAGGAAATAGAATAAGAGAATTAAAAAATACAACATTCACACGTTATACGAAATTGAAATATCTCTATATGGGAGATAATAAAATACAAATTATTGAGCCTCTAGCGCTGGAGCCATTGACGTCGTTGGAAGTGTTAGATTTGTCCCTAAACGCTATTATAAGTATCCCAGAAGCGATATTCAATATGCCGTCGCTCAGAAAATTGTACGCCCAAGAAAATTATCTGACAAAATTGAATTCAGATATGGAATTGATGAAGAAACCTTTTGCAGCGCCGTTAGCTTATATTCAAATGGCCAATTGCAAGCTCGACGAATTTCCCAATTTAGGAATACTTCCTAGTTTATATCATTTGAATGTTTCTGGCAATGTTTTCAGAAGCATAGAACCTAGCGATCTCGCGCCGTTGTGTAGTTTGAAAATATTAGATTTCACTGGAAGTTTCGAATTCAGCAATAGGGTTTGTGTAAATAAACCTTTAATTGATTGGTTCACATATTATGAAATTCAATCAGTTCCAGAACTTTACAGTGTATTCAATCCAAATGATGAGGGTAAGTATAATTTGATAATTTGGAATTATTCTAAACAATTAGAATAAATAATTTTTCAATTTGTTGTTTTAAAATAGATATCAAGAAATGTGCCAAAGTTCCAATGAATATAAATGAAATAAATAAGCATAACGAATGTACGGAACTAATAAAACTTAAAGAAAAAGAAAAATCTACCAAAAAAACCTGGATAATTATAGCTGGTTGTCTCGGAGGATTTTTAATATTGGCAGTTATTTTCTTATACTGTATGCATAGACGAAATGTCAAACGATCAACAAAATTTTCCAAGGTTCGTTCTACTGAACCAACTGTTGTCTGACAAAATTGAATATTCCATTTTGAATATTGCATGAAACAGGGAAGAAATCTACCAATATTGTGAATAGACATTTACAATAGACAACTGGTTTATAGACATTTGAAATTTATAATGTGAAATAATTTGTGATAAAAAATGACAAAAAGAATTACCAAATATTAAAAGAAATATTGGAATTCTTTGAGGTTCCATAATTGCTGACTGCAGGAGAAAAACTATTAGTTGCTATTTTTATAAAAACGCTCGAATAATATAATATTAATTTGAATATCATCCTTCTATAAAAATAATAAATTTTGCCATATTATAGTAATTTGGAACCAATATTAATATTAAGCAAAAACTTAATTTACTCATTAACGACTGAAAATATTTTCATTAAAAAGAATTCATTTTTGTTCATTAACATTGAATATTAAATATCGATGAAACAGTAAGTTATTGCAAGAAACCATAAAATAAAATTATAAAAATGCCATTTATTTGTAAGATATTTATCTAATAATTAACATTTTAAGAACATAATTTTTTTTTAATAACCCTATTATCAATTGAGTTATCGATTAGTTTTTATTATTCTTCAGCAATTAAATCCTGTGAATTAACACTATTAGAAGAGCTTGCTGAGGAGCTACCTGCTTTTCCACCGGTATCAGTACTTTTGGGAACGTCTTTCTCCCTCTCTATACGTTGCTTGCTAAATTTTCCCATCCCAGGTTGATAAATTACAAGACTTGGACGATCCTAAGAATATAAAAAGAAAGTAAAACATTTACATTAAAAAGAAAATTACATCAATAAAAAAAATTACTTTATTTCTAATTCTACGCTCTGTACGAGGGTCATTTTCTCTCGACTTCCTTTCATCGCCGACATTATCAAGTGAATTGTCATCAGATTTAGCTTCTTTAGAACTTTTATGACTTTCGTTCGCATCTTTATGCTTATTGGCTTTGACTGGCTTCACGTCAACAATGTCAGAACTCTTTTTATCATTTACGACTTTAGCCTCGGTTTCGACTTCTGATTTAATATCCGACTTTTGGCGGTTAGCATCCATTTCATCGATGACTTTCGGTAAATCGCTAGGTTTGTATTGTGGTAGTTGAGTGAAAGGTTTAATTTTACTACTAATAGGAGGACCTTTACCGACATTTGATGTCTTATCTCCACTTTTACCCGGAGTGGATGAAGAACCAGCAGATTTGCCACTCGATCCGGCAATTTTATCTTGTTCTTTTTCATCTAATTCTCTATATACAGATACTTTAACTGGTTTCTTATCAGATTTATATTTTTCTTTTTTTACGTCATAGAATTTTTCCTTTTCCTTAAATTTTTCTCGATAAGTTTCTCTTTGACGATCTCTTTTTTCCTTACGATAAATTTTTTCTTCGTCTACAGCATCACCATCATTGTTGTCCTTGATTGGTGTTTTACCTTTTTTATTGTACTCATGTCTCTTGTGGTGTTCGTCGTTTGATCTTCTCTGTTCTTTATAAGTTCTAATACGACCTTTACCTTGAAATTGAGTTTCTTTAATTTCAGAACCATCGTTATTTATAGGAGATGCATCATCATCTTTTTCATCATCGTCTTTATATTTCGATTGCTTAAAATCATCGTAATCGTCATCCTACATTTAAGAAAACGTTTAATTAACGGTTCGATATGAAAATATAAAATTAATTTATTTACTTTCGACATCCGGTTGCGCGGACGACGACGTTGTTCACGTCTTTTTCTTTCGTCCCGTTTTCTAGCAGCTAAAAACTCAAGCAAGGGTGTGACAGTTTCTTTTTTTTCTGAAAAATTATGAAACATGGATTTGTAATTATATGTAATATATAAAATAAAGATATTTTTGAATCTGAAATCAAGTTTTTGAAACATACCTTCAGTCGGTTGATACGAATATTCCATTTTAGGTTCTCTAGAATCACTATCTGTTTCTTTGAGACTGTCCAGAAATTCTAAATATGCAGAATCACTTTCCAACGTACCACATTTGATATCCTTCTTACGTCTTTTTTTAATTATCCTCTGAAACGGTGCATATTCGACTATTGCAGGATATTCATTTCCTTGAAAAAAAAAAAGAAAAAATATTTTATTTATTAAACATTCAGAATGCAATTGAATACATTTGCTTAAAATATTTGGTTAATACCTTTATCATCGAGAAATATGTACTCGTCAAATTTATCTCTGAAATTATATATATCGTCAACGTTCACAAAATTTATATAAGCCCTACAGAACAAGTTCGGCGCAAGAGAAACATCCGGTTTCGCAAAATAGAAATAATCGTGTTCAGGAATCGGTGACACTTGATCCAGAAAAGATTCCTCGGTCATAGTAGGTGGAAGTCTACGACAAATGATCTACAACACATAAAACGTAACATTACATCTTCAATGTATGACCCGCCTTAACGAAAATCAATATTCATATACACTTCGAGCATCACAGTTTCAAACTATTTAAACAGTATTCGCATTTAAATATTCACAAAATTCGTCAGTTGCTACAAGAAACCCAATTGCACCATACAAACTGTTATCTATTTTCGTTTTTGTTTTCACCTTGGTGTTGGGGCGATGGCGTTCGCGACGGTCTCGGAGTCGCGCGGCCTCCACCTCGGGCGTCGCCCCCGTCGTCACTTCCACTCCGGGGCCCCCAACGGTCCCTTCGCCCATTTCGAATGGTCAAAACGTTGCACAACTAGAAGCTGGTGACAGCTGTCAAGTGGGCTCCTGTAAGCTGTCAATTTTGTATGATGGCCGTAACAGAGAATTTATTGGCCGATGTTTGAGAGTAATGGTGTGTTTTTAAGCGTTTGTTCAAATGACACTAGCGCACACGATGTTTGCGTATATGACGCTGGTGTATATAAAGCATGCACTATAACATATGACTGTTGAACACAGCGATAGATGAACACTCAAAAACCTTGTAATGATGGTATTCTATTTAATTTTTGGTTTTATGGCAGATGAACACATAATATTTGAACACGCGATACTTGGATACATGAAAGTTGAACACACAATTGAACATGGGGATAGTTGAACCCAGCAACATATAAAAACTTAAAAGACTTGTAATTACGACATTTCATTAATTTTTTTGGTTTTACGACAGATAAATACACGATAGATCGAAATCGATGACGTGACAGTTGAACATAGTAACAATCGACATCATTTGATTAATGAATATGAAATTTAAAAAAATGCTTGAAGCTAATTTCGGTTGGTGCAATAAAAATGATAAAACATAAATGTTTAGGAATACTTACATGTTATTTTTATTTATATTAATACAAAATAATGGTTTTAATATATTTTAAAAATACAAATATGGATATTTCATTATTTAGATAAGTGGCGCCTTAATTGATCTAATCGAAGTCATACATAGTTGTTATGATGAAATTCATTAATTTGAAATGATAGAAATTGAAAAAATCAATATAAAAAACAAACAATATAAAATGCAAGTGCAATTGTATCACATACTTCAAACGACTCTTGAAAATATTAATCAAAGCAATAATAATTATTTTTTTTGAGACAAATCATTGAGAAAATTGCATAATTTTTTTCGAAACCGCGATGGGTGTTCACAATATAAATGAGTAATAAATTACTAAGAATATTATCTCAATTCATTTTATAAAAACTCCAACGTCAAGTTATAATTGAACATTCAATCTTATCATTTGGAATTACAAACATATTGTATAAAAATAATTGCGTGAATTATCTGTAGTGTGAAAGAATAAACGATACAATAATATAAAACGTGATGTAACTTCAATAATGGTAGTATATCGTGATGGTTCGAATAGAATACATATGTTGTTAAAAAATGAATTTAATATTGTTTTTGTGTAAGTATGCTGAAATATTATAACTTACTAATTAATTAATTGTATAAATAATTATTAATTATTACAGTTTTAGGAGTCGCTTTAGGCGCAGAATATAAAATCAACGAAAGATTCATAATTGGAATCGACAATGAAACATCAAATATTTCTTTGATTGTCAATAAAAGTACGTATCAAAATTATATTTAAAATACATTTTACATCGATACAAAAACGAATTTTTTGCAAAAATCAGACGGCCAAAAAGAAACTGTCGCCAATTTAGGCAACGGATTGAACAAAAAATACACATCGATCCTCAAGTCACAAAATGGAATACAATTCAAATACCCCGACTTGATAACACTCGAAATAATCAACGGAGAAAACCCAGCTAGAGTCACAATAAAATGGAAAGCACCACCGACGTATTCATTCATCGACTGCTTCAACCACGGTAAGCCATTTAAAACATTTTATATTTTAATGAAAAAAAATAAAAACCTATCCACACAGGTTCTGCCCATTGGTATGGTGGCCCTCAGCAAAAACGGCAATATTGGCCAATAGAAAAATTGGTTTTGCCCCATTATTCGTATGTCAGCAAAGAAGCCGACAATGCTGCTATCGCTGAACCATATTGGTTGTCTTCAGAAGGTCTGGGAATTTACGTAGACGAAACAGTACCTTTATTCGTCGATCAGAACAACAAAGAGATCAATTCTACTTGTTTTGAAGCCGTTATCGAACCTCCATATTCTAATAAAAGGCAAAGAAACGAATTAATCTACACAGTTGTTTCTACAAAAAATGCGAGAACGACTCATGAGTATATGGTTGAGCGTTTTTTGAAAAAACCTGTCGGTTATCCTGATCACAGGATGATCGAATTGCCAATCTGGTCCACGTGGGCGGAATACAAAATCAATATCAACGAATCAATCGTATTGGAGTTTGCTAATAAAATCAAAGAAAATGGTTTCGAAAACAGCCAACTCGAGATCGACGATTTGTGGGAAACGTGTTATGGTTCTTTCAATGTGGATACGAAGAGGTTCCCGGATCTGAAAAGGTTGAATCTTCAGTTGAAAAAGATGGGTTTCCGCGTCACAATTTGGATACATCCTTTCATCAATAAAGGATGCGAGCCTTGGTATTCGGAGGCTCTCAATAAAGGGTGAAAATTAATTGATTAATTAGAAATTATAGTTTTTTTATTAAATTAAATTTTTGGTTTAGGTATTTGGTCAAAAATGAAAATGGTAGTGTGGATACGACTTGGTGGAATCCCAACGGAACTGTTTCTGCTTATGTAGATTTTACTAATAAGGAAGCTGCTAATTGGTGGTCGTCCAGATTAAGATATTTGCAGGAAACATACGCAATTGATAGTTTTAAATTCGACGCAGGAGAATCCAGCTGGTCTCCTCAGGTAAAATATTACTTAGGATATGAATATTTGCGATCGATGATTTCGATTTTTTTAAAACTTTTTTCAGGTTCCAGTACAAACGGGAGACATTTATACACACCCAACACATATTACGCAAAAATATGTGGAAGAATGTGCCAAATTTGGTCATCTCGTTGAAGTGAGAGCTGGTCAACGGTTTGTACAATACTCCAACATAAAAATAATACAATCAATTATTTCATAAATATAATGATATTTGTAATTTTGCAGGACACAAGAATTGCCAATTTTCGTCCGGATGATCGACAAAGACTCTGAATGGAATTTCGAAAATGGTCTTCCCACATTGATCACCACTTTGCTTCAGATGAATATGAATGGTTATCCAATTGTTTTACCGGATATGATCGGTGGTAATGGCTATAATTTACCACCACCAAAAGAAATGTTCATAAGATGGTTGCAAGCGAACACTTTCATGCCAAGTTTGCAATATTCTTATGTACCATGGAATTACGATAACGAGGTTTTTTTTTTTTTAACTAAATATTGATAAAGTTTCAAATACTATCAAAGGCTAATTTTAAATAAAATTTTAGACGATTGAAATCAGTAAAGTTTATAATAAGCTCCACGCTGAATATTCTCCTGTAATAATTAGAGCTTTGCAAAAAGCTGTTGAAAATGGAAATCCTGTGAATCCACCGATCTGGTGGATAGATCCTGAAGATCAAGTAGCACTTGGAATATGGGATGGTATGTTCAAATAATTCTTTTAATTAATATTTTTTTAAATATTATATTTCATGGTTTTTGCAGAATATTTGTTGGGAGAAGAAATATTGGTAGCACCAGTTATTGTCCAAGGAGCTGTTTCGAGGGATGTTTATTTACCAGCAGGACAATGGTTAGCCGAAGGACAAAGTTCGAGAGTATACGAAGGGCGGCAATGGATACGAAATTATTCAGCACCTTTGAATTCATTACCGTACTTTGTAAAAAGAAAGTAGTATGAATAATTAGGTACTGTCCGTAATATGAACTGTATGATAAACTATATGAATAAATTATTTGATTGAAATGCATTAAATTGAATGTTTGTATTCTGAAACTTTTCAGTGTGAGTTTCGAAACTTTTATAGTTGGAAAAAACATTTCAAAACACACATACATTTCTATGAAAGAATATTATAGTATTTTATGTTTATTTAATGACAAATTTTCGATAAGGCGTAATTTGGATCTAATGTCTATTGTTAGAGAAAAAATAGAATATCATATATCTTTTTATTACGATTTCTGAAAAGAATTAGATTCGTATAAATTATTTATTAGCCGTTTACGGTTCATTGATAATTTATTAAATATGAAAACCTCGGAATTATAGGAAACAATTAGGAAGTGTATAAAATCAAAGACGTGTATGTAGTACACGTACAATAATAAAAGTAAAGTTGAATAATTCACGCATTTGCGATAAGACTTGATCAAATTTATTTCATAAAACCAAATTAAAATAAATTTTAACATAAATGGTATCATTATAAACTGTAGAATAAACATATATTATATTTCGTGAAAAAAATTATCATACGAAAACGTACGCCACTGTACTTAAATTGTACTAGTAAAAAAAAAAAACACATATATAAGCGCCGTCCTAGTCTCAGATGCAGTTACTAAACGGCGAAATGGAAAATATTCAGAAAACCGAAAAATACTTTTCATTCCATTACAAACTTCTCACAATTTTCGGATTAGGGCAATTTCACGATCCTGTCGAAGAGAATTTCACCATTTTTTCAAACCCATTATACATTATTTATTCGTTATGCCAACACGTTTTTTGGACCTTATTATTTACGATTGCACTTTGGCTAGAAGTTCCTCGTCTACTGGGAAGTTTGGACCGTCTGATGCTGAACCTGACTTTCAGCATCACATTCACTTTGATGCTCATCAAACTATCCATAGTACTGGCGCAGAACAAAAATATACAGAAGTTAATATATACTTTAGAAGTTGAATTAGTAACATTCACTCAAAGCAACATGATTGTAAACAATACTGTCAAAATTAGTAAACGTATGACTTATTCCGTGTTGATATTTGCTAATACAACAGTAATTGGTCTTGTGATCGGAGGGATCTTTCAAGCATTTTGGTATTCAGAAAATGCTGATGCTGAACCCAAAGATAGAATACTCCCAATGCCTGTATATTTGCCGTATGAAGTATCATCGAATTTTCTTTATACGATCACATTTATATATCAAATCTTCGGGATAGTGTGGTGTGGAAATCTTGTTGTATTAATTAACACGTTTATGAATGCTATTATGGCACACATTGCTGGAAGATTTGCTAATTTGAGACATGTTTTAGAAAATATAAAATTGATATGTTTGTCGAAAGTTTCATCTGAAAATCTAAAAGAAAGTATTTTGAAAGATACAATAATGGATAGCGGATTGAATATTGACGAATTCAAATTTCACAAAAATCTAATTAAATATGAGAAAATGGAGAAAGATATTATAGAAAAATATGGACAGGAGGCTTTCGATGCATATTTGTGTAAATGTTTTAAAGAATGTATCGTACACCATAGATCTATCATAACGTGAGTATTTATAATTAATAATTTAATATACAATAATAATAAATAAATATTGGATTATTTTCAGATGTGTGGATACATTTCAAGAAATTTACAGTTTTGGATTCTTAGCACACATAATCAACAATTTAAATATTATATGTCATGTTATGATCCAAATAAGCGAAGTATGTACTAAATTTTTTCTATAAAAAGAAAATAATATTGTTTGGACGATTTTAAACGTACCATTTTCTTTTAATATAGAATGATGTTCTCTCAATTCGTTTCGGCACTGCGATAGCATTATTTTTCACGGTAGTGAGCGAATTTTTAGTTCAAAGCTATGCTGGAAACGAACTTACTCTACAAGTATAAATTATTTGTGTTTCACTTCATAAAATACAATAGAAATTAAATCTTTTTTCTTATTTAGGCAGTTGGAATAGCAGAAAGTGCATACGGTTGTCATTGGTATACTTCAAATAGAAACTTCAAAAGGATGCTGTTGATTTTGATGATTCGAGCACAAAAACCCATTCAAGTCACAGCTGGAAAATTTTTCACCCTTTCGAACACGACATTTGTAAATGTAAGATATCTCTAATATTATTTTAATAAACAAAACATATAAGCTTTTCAATAAAATTTCTCATTATAGATAATGAAAGGAGCATATTCATTTTTCGCAGTTATTCGCAGCACCAAAAGGAGTATAGATTAACATTTTATAATTTTGAAATCAAAACGCAAATTAATAGTTGACAAAAAAGTTTATTGGAATAAAAAACATATTAAAGAAATCACATTATCAGATATTAGTTTGTTGTAGACAGTTACAACTGTATGTTATGTATTAACTATACCGAAAGCACCATACACATTCATTTGCAGTATTGACAAATACTTTGCTTAAGTTTTCAGAAATAATTTGACGAGTGGAATGTGATGGAAGTAATATTTGTATTTAGGAATTATATTATACTATACAACTAAATGGAATATAAAATACAATCACAGTTTTTCGTAATTAAAACAATAATCTAGTACTTTTAAATAGACTGTTAAACAGATTGCAAAATAAAATCAGAAATACAGTTCGACAAAAAATGAAGAATTACATGACTAAAAAGTAATAAGAATATATTGCAACATGCACAAGAATTTTTTACTTGTATGTCACGATTTTTAAATAATTTAGCACTTCCCCTGTAAGTAATGTATCAATTAGTTGAAAAATAAAAAATCTCTGCACTGCAAATTGTTTTAAACTATATAAATAAAGAATATAAACTAAATGAAACACTACACCGTTATTATATTTTTCGGCTTAACATTTTCAACATCCGAAAAATTATTTTCAAATATCAAAATTTTTTTATGTTTATGTTTGATGTTTCTATTTTATATTATATAAAAATGTATATTTTTTTAAGACTAAAGTTTGTAAATAAGGATCAAGAATCATATAAAAATATTTTTATATAAATTATGCAATCTTTCTCCATTAAAAATAGTAGTTACAAGGCACACACATTGTTCCCAGTCAAATAATCCTATAAAAAAAAGAATGGTAAAATATAATTTTTTTAATATTAATCAAGAAAATATTCAAAGACTTACTATGTTTTTAAACTTGAATAATGTCTTCAATTAAAGAGGAACTTACATTTTTTTCATACATACTCTGAATTAAGGACGTTTTATTCGAGGATTCGAGTTCGTCATCCATAATAATTATGCTGATTTCACTTTTGTTCGAATTTATGTCATTCAAAATTGCATCGTTATCATTTTTATAATTTTCTTTCACCTTGCACATTTCGTCACCTTCATACAAAGATATCAAATCTTGTACAACACTATTACTTCCGACATACTTCGACTTTTCCGATTCTACGGAATCCCTATCTGTGTTGCCGTCTTCATCTGATTTTTCCTCAATAACCGACAGTTTATTCCTCGAAGTATCAATATCGATAAGGTTTAAATGCATATGACTATCGATAGACGACAATTTGAGAAGTTCTTCGTCTTCGTCAGAAGAATAATTGCATTTATCTTTATTCTTATTAGATTCGTCACAAAATAATAAAATGCGATTGCACTTGTTTTCAAATTGAATTTTAAGAAGGCAACATTCTGCTCCTTTATCACAAGTTGCTTCGTGAATGTTACTTTGCAACGGAATAAGTCGAACATTATCACTTAAAGTTTGCATATCTGCATTCGACATTAGTTCATCGTCAATATACATATCTTCAGTACTTCGAGCATCCTAAAATAGAATCATGAGTTTTTTTAATGTATTTATTATAATTAAAACAGGTAGAAATGAATAATTAAAACAAAAACCTGTAAAGCCGGAAACGCTTGACATCTCTTTAATGATTTGTTTC
Organism: Hydropsyche betteni; assembly: GCA_028571205.2. Classification (NCBI taxonomy): domain Eukaryota; kingdom Metazoa; phylum Arthropoda; class Insecta; order Trichoptera; family Hydropsychidae; genus Hydropsyche; species Hydropsyche betteni. Next base: position 1,396,256 of record JAOXNN020000064.1, on the reverse strand, counting down.
CAACGTCATCAGTTTCAGTTTGTGTTGTGTTATCTGGTAGAGAAATACAATCTTCTTCAATATTGCTTCTAAAGAAATCATTGGAAAAAAAGTCATCGTTATCTGAAGTTCTATCGAAAATTTTCCTAGTTTCCAAAACTGATACTCCGTCGAATTCACATATTTCTCCAGCGTCTGTTTTAGAATTTAATGATACGGTTAAATCGAAGAAATCATTATCGTTTATTTTCTTTGTGTTTTGAGAATGTAATATTTCTTTAGGAAACTGCTTATTATTTTGATTAGGAGAATGCGCCATTTTTTCAAATGTTCGTGTCAATTCTGCAATTACTGACGTTTTTGCATTTTTAAGGGCAGAATCGTTCAAAATTTCAGGGGTTTTAAAAATGTTTTTCGTCTCATTATTTCTGTACACCAATGTCTTATCGACGTTAATTTTTTGAACTTCAGACATCATTTTCTTATAGAGCTCATCGATGGATTCCGTATTAGTTGATTTATCATTAGTTGTCTCTTTTTTGAAAGGGACACTTTTCGGAGTACTGCTGCTTTGAGGATCGTTATAGATCTTGGTTAACAATATACACTTATCTTTTTCCTTTCGCCATAGTGAGTTTTCGAAAAAGTCAATAGGGTTTGCATTTAAAATACGCTTTTTGGTGACGGCCGATCGAACCAACGGTGATATGTCTGAATAACAACCTAAAAAGAAACAAATATGCCAGTATATATCGAGTATTTATTTTGAAATTTCATTTAAATTACCAGTATGAATCATTTTATCACTTTTGGCATCGTGTTTGGTGTTTAAACACATTTGTTTAGGACGTGCCGGATCAGTGAGATGCGAAGCTGGTTTAACGGCATATAAACCTCTGAAAATAAAATGTATAATAAAAAAATATGTTAAATAATCAATTTTCAAAGATTTGGGAATACCTATAATTGTCTGGAAGTGAAAACGATCTTCCTTGTTTCATACGGGCTTCCATTATCCATTTTTCATGGATTGCCACTAACGGTTTTATATCAACACCGGTCACATTTTCTTGAAGTTTTTGTAATAAAGATGACTTAGAATTTAAGGAATAGCTTCTACGCCTAAACGTTGGGAGATTTGAAGGATAATTAAGATCATCAGTGAGTGTTCCGACAGATCTAAAATTATTTGATCGTTTGAGTATTAATCACAAAAATAATAAGATATAGTTGAAAATATAAATTACTTTTGAGATGATAAAAACCCATCAGTATTTAAGGAAACACTGCTTCTGTAAGAATTTGATTCGGGTATATGTAATTCGGGTATATGTATTTCTGTCTGGGTATCAATATCAGAGTAATTCTTCGAATGTGTATCAAGTAGTGTGGGGGTTTTGTTTAAACAATCGATATTACAAGAATCGTTCATCTTATCGTTTAAAGCTGAATATTTTTGAACTTCTATATTTGTAGCATCATCATTTTTACCAGATAGCCAAGCGTTTTTCTTAATTTTATTATTCCTTGCGATCGGAGTCATGGGTAAACTCGTGTTTTGAATGTCGAAAGAATATGATGATTTGTTATTATCATTTTTGCATTCGAAACTATTAGTAAGACTTCTGATACTATTTATGGTGTCGGCCGAAGGTGGTTGAATATGTAACGGTTTATACAATTTCGGAGTCAAACTAGTGTTCAGTTTCAAAATTTTTTCATTTACACCGCTTTCTTTATCAATAGTTGCATTTTCACAAACCGATAATTTAAATGGATTGGTCAACGAATCCACATTGCTCAATCTTTTCGTCAAGTTTTTGACATCTGGGGATAACAAAGTGCAATATTCTGTAGAGTCGGTGTTGTGAAATTTGAAAGAATTGTCAATGTACGATTCTGTTCCGAGACTCTTGGTCGACATGCCCAACGAGGATAAGTTCACACTATGCTCTTTCATTTCAGCGTAAAACTGTTCGTTTGAGTAATGATTTTCACAGTTGATCTTGCAACCGTCATCTTCATCGTCATCGAGGTTTGTGATTTGAAATTTTGTAACATTTTTTGTATTGAAAGACAAAGGGTGTGTGTTCATTTCGGACTTGGAGTCATTTTCTACATTTCCATCTTCATGGAATTCATCACAAGTTATGATGGTATCTTGAGTTTTTGAATTACAATTATCGTCTTTTGAGGCACTTTCGTCAGAAATTAAATTGTCCTGAAAAAAAGAATTTAATAATGATTAAACATGAATTTCAATTTTATATAACTGCCAAAGGTAAATTAGATTTACCAATGCCATTGCCATTTTTTTCTGTATTTCGTGAATGTTTAATCTTTTTGCTGGTTTTGTATTAAGACCTTTCGATAAAATTTCGTAAATGATTTGTGGATATAAGTCTTTTTGATGTAAATTTATTCCAGTATTCCAGCGTAAATACAAATTAGAAAGTTGTTTGTAGGACAGTGTTTTCCATGGTATAGAATCTGCAGTTTTAAAATTATCAATGAAAAAAAGACAAAATACATGGATTAGAACAAAAATTGTGATGAGCCTAACTATTGAAACATTCCCACAGCACTAAACATAATGAATAAACGTCGGTTTTGTCACAAGGATATACCAAATTATTGATATTATCAAACAACTCGGGTGCTTGCCATCTAAAAAATTCAAAAATAATTATATATTTTCAAATGATTTATTTGTCTTAAATTAAAAATGAAATTTTTACCTGAAATAAGAAAACATTGCACGTGCAGCTACATTTTGCGGTGAGCATTCTTGTGGAATATCACATGTATCTTCACTTTCATCATCTTGATTTTTGAATTCTAAAAAAATTTTCACAATTATCATAATAATAATTGAAATTGATTAAAAAAAATATTGTTTTTACGTTACCTTTTACATTTTCATATTCTGGTTCTGATGAGTAGTTAAGTTTATAGATATTATTACTTGCATCGGTAGTTATTTCATGATTCAAGCCATTCTTTGTTAAAATTGGTGAACAAAGTTCAAAATCACATAATTTGGCTGTATTGGAAGATGCTAACATAATGCTATGACTAGAAACCGACGTGTGTGCATAATTGTTGAAATTTAAGTAGATCAAGGCATTCGCTACACCATTTAAGTATGTTATAATTGTGAATGGAGATAATTTTATATTCTGCAATATAATGAGAATATGAATTAGTATATAAATTATTATTTTAATATAAATTGTTAACAAAATTTATAACCATTTTGTGAATATAATCATAAAGTGAACCAATACTCTCTTCGAAAATAGTAGAAACATTTAAATTGTTTTTATAAACTAATCCCATCAACAACAAAATATTTGAATGACGAATTTTCCTACAGTGAAAAAATTTGTATTAAATAAAAAATTAAATATTCAAATTGTATTTTTATAATACTTACGTTAATATATCAATGTCTGTGAAGATATGTTGATTGAGATTTTTTTCTTTGGGACAAAGTTTTTTGAAATTTGTGTTTTTCACAGTAACAGGTACATTTTTCCACATTGCAAAATGCCAACGTATATTCTTTTCATCGATGAGATCAGTATTGTGTTGTGCGGAAAAATTAACCGTTTGATTTTGAACCAACGGAACGCCTCGAAAATACACAAAATTCGGTTTCACTGTTTGGCACATCTGCAAATAAAAAAAAGCAAAGAATATAAATGAATTTGCCGACCGAATGGATCGAGGCTTTTGACAAAACACAATAGCAAATGGTCGAGCGAGTAATTCGGATGATACACCATACAATAAAAATCAATACAATTGTTGCGAAATCTAATTAAAAGGAACTGATTGACCGAGTACGTCAAATGCTATACAATGAATGTTCAAGTTGAGACCTCACCTGTTCCAATTTCCGCATCACCGAATCGAATGAAGCATCCGTTTTGTCTAAATCACAACTGTCATCTAAACTTGACCAATTATTCGAGTCCTTCAAAGCCTTGCAGTTTGTTTTACTGGCGTCTCGGTCAATGATCGGTGAAGTGGAATTTTTTGTTAACGTCGAACTTTTCTTATGATTCCTCTTGCTTCTATATATATGTGAAGAATCTTTGTCGAAGTATGGCAAAGAACTGTCTTTGAAAAAGTCTTTGGGTGGAGAAGCCGGATTTTCTGAGCCCTCAAAGTCAACATGTTTATTTCTGATAAAGCGTGGTGGCAATAAATCCGGCGATGTGGACGTTAAGCTTCCATCTTGGTTTTTTGGTTTTTTACCATTTGCATTCAAATATAATTGGTTACAAAACGAAAACTGTATATTAGGAGCGTTCGGAGATATGATCTGTGTGTCGGGTAAAGAGAACCGTTTCGATTTTTTTTCTGATCGTGGTTTACGATCATCCCTTTTATGGTTATTGTGTGATCTAGTATGAGAAATATTTTCATCAATCGGTCCAAGTGAACGTCTGGCAAAAAATTCTGCGAGGTCTCTTTTATATTCCTCTGTTCTAATGGGATCTTCAGTATTATCAGATCTCGGAGAAAAACTGTCATTGAACATAACTGCATGCGAATCGCTGCATCGACGGTTAGATTTGTCTCTGAAATAAATAATATAAAATTTTTATTAATTGTACATATTAAATGAAGTTTTTAAAGCTTAAAGCATTCTAGAATGATTAAAATAAATTTATGCATAAAAAAAATAATGGTCGAAGAGAAAAAGAAATTGTTCTAATTGCGTAGTTTTAATTTGTTTTCAAATCTTTACTACTAAAAGCCTACAAAAAAAAGTTTTGAAAAGTAAAAACCTTGGAAAAACTGTGTTTATGATTTTCAATCAATATTGATTGTGCATTGAGTTAGCTTAAACTTAAAAATAAAAATAAGCAATACAATCATCAAATTATTATTAAAAACTAGATTTGGTAAAGGTGGAATTTAGCTTAAGCCAGAATTTAAGGGGGGGGAAGGGCAGGCACCTGAAACAAACCCCGTACATTAGCGACATCTAGACATGTTTACTTCCATTTTCTTTTAGAAAAATTAAACGTGGGGATTGGTTGGAGAAAACTGCATTTCTCAGTCAGTAAAACTAAACGCATTCATTTAATACCACATGTCTTAATCACAATAATAAATACGTTCAGACTTAGTCTGAACACATTGATGGGTAAAGCTGAACTTATTTTATTCAACCAAATATTCAGGGTAATAGTACAGTATCCCTCCAGTGCACCCACATAAATACTGCTCTTAACCCTTTGTGTCCCTTTGCTAATTGATTTTTTTTATTGAATGTTTTTTTTAATAAAAAAAAATTATTGACGACCATTGGTCATTATTAAAATTTTACCGACCGGCTACTGAAACTGCTAGACTTACGCCAACGACTGCACGTTTTTGCGCAAAATTTAATTTTTTAGCGCAACCTACTAAAATCGTCATAACCTTCAGAAACTTTCAGAAATTATTCAATACGAATGTATTTAAATGTTGATGAAAAGAAACGTACGCTTTTTCAATTAACTTGATCAAGAAATACATACAAATAATTATATGGAAAATAATATTTGAAAAAAGTTGAAAACTACTGACAGTACTTAAATTCATTTTATCTTAGGTCTAACACGTGGATCAAATCATTCTACA
>JAOXNN020000064.1:1375007-1388050 GCA_028571205.2 Hydropsyche betteni | reverse complement strand
TAGGACTTAACGCTCATATTTAAATCCGTGGATACGCGTTTATGTAACGTTCTGGGTTTGAGCAGCGTTAAAAACGCAGCGTGTGTGAGATTGCGTTCGCACGTTTGACGTTTCGTACAATGGATGGTCACATGTGAAATTACTAACGATAATGAAAAAACGTCGGAAACCTATTTTGATTAAGAAAAAATATCAGAAACAGCGCATATCAATAATACGATTTTGACGTTTGGAGAACGGGTCCACAAACACTGCGCATGCGCTCACAGACGCGACATCCAGAAACCAAAACGACATAAGTGCATAGTATTATATTCATGAGCCTAAAATCGTTTTACATAAAGCTCAATATGGCAGATACAGGCGTTAGAAACGGCCTAGCGTTAGAATCGGACTATAACATATACATACTCCAAGTTATATATATGTCACAGTTCAAGTGTTCACTTTTGTTTGTTTATACCCAAACTATGGATTTTAGTTTGAATGTCAACTGTCAAATTTACCTACACATAATTGCGTCTAAACTAAGAACAGACGTCATAAGTATCATGCTTGGGTTAGTGTTTTAGCTTGAGTAGTTACAGGCTAGTTTGTTCGTGCATAAACGAAGTGGACAATCAAACTGAAACATATACATACTCGAAGTTATATATACTCCATCCATGGTCTCAAACCCCAGAAATTTATTCGATAAAACACAATGTGAAATGATGGATGGTGGATTGATTGTTTAGTTGTTTGTTTGTTCTATGTAATATATTTCAACAGTGTTTGTTTTCAGTTAATTAATTGGTCTGGGAATTTTCTGACGGGTTTAATTTAATACGAGTTAATTTTTGGAGAATGTGTCGCTAGAGAGTTTAATGGGGTCGTGTATTTTCGATAATGATGTAAATGTGTCGTTATTTGAAAAGTATTTATGAGTTAATGTAGGTGTGTGATCGCTTCATTCACGAACGAAGCAAATAATCTTGTTTTGTCTTATGAGATTTAACAATTACAATTAAGGTGAATTATAGGTGCACCTTTTAACGTCTTCCGTCAAATATGACAGTTGGCGCATCTTACAACATACTTATGGAACGCATATTTGAAGGTAAGCGAAAATTTCATTGTTTATTATTGATCAGAAAACAAAATACAAATCATGGCATATTTTTTTTAAATTACTTTGTGCAAGCTAACGCCTTTTTTTTTCTTCAGATGATTCAACTTTCATGACGTCTAATTGTATTAGTATAGAAAAACTACAATAATTCACAAAAAATTCCAGTGCCCCTTCAATCGAGGAACCAAAGATGGAACCTCGAAAACAAACCCGCCACTGCCTACGATCAACGACAAGTCGCAAAAATGATGGAAAACCGATCGATCCGAATCTTCAAACTGGACCAGGAACTCGAAGCCTCGGGCGATGCGAATTACAAGCCTCTTCGTATCATTACAAATTACACACATCAATTACGATGATTGTGCGCCGAGTTTGTTCACCGATTTTTGGCGTACAAATTTTTGCGATTTTTTTTGGATGTGGCTATTTGCAGTTACACTGCGAATTATTGACCATTTAAATTAAATTAAATAAATTTCTTATTGTAACGTAAATTTTTTTTTATATATGATTATTTCATATTTTTTTACATTTAAAAATATTTTAAAAGTAGGTATAATACCTACAAACAATGACAATTAAATTTCATAAAAGTTTTATCACAAAAATTAATAAAAGTTCAAGGTGAAAAAATAATTTATTACGACAACTGTTACTCTGTCATTGTAACTGCAAATAGCCAATAATTCGCAATTAGTGTAATTACAAATAGCCAATAATTCGCAGTTAGTGTAACTGCAGATAGCCAATAATTCGCAGTTAGTTTAACTGCAAACAACCCAAAATTCGCAGTTAGTTTAACTGCAAATAGCCAATAATCCGCAGTCGCTTTAACTGCAAATAGTCAATAATCCGCAGTTAGTTTAACTGCAAATAGCCAATAATTCGCAGTTAGTTTAACTGCAAACAACCCAAAATTCGCAGTTAGTTTAACTGCAAAAAACCCATAATTCGCAGTTAGTTTAACTGCCAATGATTCGCAGTCATATGAACTGCAAATAGCCAATAACCGCAGTCAGTGTAACTGCAAATAGCCAATAGTTCGCAGTTAGTTTAACTGCAAATAGCCAATAATCCGCAGTCGCTTTAACTTCAAATAGTCAATAATCCGCAGTTAGTTTAACTGCAAATAGCCAATAATTCGCAGTTAGTTTAACTGCCAATGATTCGCAGTCATATGAACTGCAAATAGCCAATAACCGCAGTTAGTTTAACTGCAAATAGCCAATAATTCGCAGTCAGTTTAACTGCAAACAGCCAATAATTCGCAGTTAGTGAAACTGCGGTTTATTATTATTTTTTTGCTCAACGGCCATTGCGCAAGGAGCGAGATTTCCGATCGGGAGGAAACAGAAATTGGCCATAATCTTTTTTTCCACAATGAGGACGTTGCGAAGCAAATGGCGATTGACGCTAAACGCGAGCAATGCGTCTCAATTGATCGTAAGTTCGAAATGATGATGGACTCGTTTCGTAGGCAGTTTTCGACTTTGTTGCAATTTGTGTGACAATAAGTTTAATTGCGGCGCGGGCAGGTGTTTTCAATCGAACGTTAAAGGGTCGCGAAATTGAAGGGGGATGTGTATGTGTGACGTCATCGTAAAATGGAAATTCGTTATTTAAAAAAAAACGATTCAACGGTATTTTTTAATATGTAAATTTTTGTTAATAATCAACGAAGCATCAAATTTTATCTTGGATGTTTTAAAGAATGATTCGTTAATTTTTTTTGGGTACTTTTGACTTATACGGGCCTAACATGATATGATATAAATCGCCAACTGTCAAATCGTATGGATTTGTATCGAGTGTAAAGTGCGATCTACACTATTTCTAAATTCAATAACGTTTACTTCCACTTTTCTTTTAGAAAAATTGAACGTATGGGTTGGGCAAATATAGCAAGTCAATACCTAAGCAAATAAGGCGATGCTTAATGGTGGGAAAATAACTTTGGCAATAAATATTTTTGTTTATAAAAAGATTTTCGACAAAAAATTTAATAAGAGGATTAAATTAACGACGTGAAAATGAAATTTAAAATATCCATCTATAATACAGTAAACCCCCCTATAACGTCAATATAGGTTCGACGTTATAGGGGGGAATTCAGGAAATCAATAAATGAAATATTTTCATTTTAATTTTTTTTTTAGATATTTTTACGAGTCAATTGTTTTTTTTTTTCAAATAATTTGAGAAAAAAAGAAAAATTTGAATTTAAATGCATTTAAAATAAATGACGTCATAGGGAGGACGCCACGGACGTTATAGGGGGGAATTATTGTATAAGTATTATTATTAAAAAAAAAAAGTTTGAACTTTGAAATATATTTCTAGAGAAGGCGGCATTTTGAACTTTTGCTTAACAGCGGTATATTGATCAAAATTATGAACGTTCAATTAGGTTAGTTATTTTGTAATTTTATAACGTTTACTTTCTTTTTAGTCTAACTGAACGTAACGAGTACGGTAAAGACCGCATGTCTCACATCGATCAAAAGTTTTGACGCATTTATTATAAGTGATGAAATATTATCGAATTTCTACATAGTGTAGATGCGCTTTACAATCTCACTATAAATCGGCGATCGAGTCAACTCGAGCGAACCGCACTGCGCCCGCATAAGTCAAAAGTACCACATTCAAAAACAAAAACCGATCGAAATCGAACATCCGTCAACTTCTTCGTATCTGTTGTGGCTTTTTTCGAGGCGTAAAAAGCAAAACTTCGAACAGAGAACGAAATGCGGCCACGCCGGACAGCGAAAGTGTCCAAAATCGCATTTTCCTCTAGAAAAAGAAGCGGTAAAAAACCGAAAAAAAGTATAATAATACTATTATACGCCATTCCGAGTCTAGCGTATTGTCAATAAGAGCGTGACCGTACACAAAAATCGTGCTCCGTGCAAAAAATTGTTATTAAAAATTTTAAAACGCAAAACGAGAAGAGCATTACGAGGGAACGACGCTCGTTTCGCGAATTTCCATTTGTAATTTCGAGTTGATAAAGTGACTTTTTTGTAGGAACGACAGGTGGTCGGACAATGCGAGTGCCATTTTTTTCTAGTGTTTGTATGGGAAAATTATGGATAGAGTACGTTTTTAGATGCAATGTTGATTCATTATTAGGGTGACCATATTTCCTAGAACTCAATACGGGACGGTTCGCAAAAAAATGCCCCCTCCATATAAAAAAAATTTGTTGCACGTTCAAGTTTTTTCTCAATTGTTATCATTAAGGAAATATACAAATGTTCTAGAAACATGTAAAACAACCTAAAAAGGCGTCGCAGGCCGATTTTTTGGCTACTATTTATTTTGGTCAGAATTTTCATCTCATTTATCTGAATTTATTTGACAATGGTCAGAATATTTTGGTTAGAATTTTAATCAAAAGGGTCAGAATAAATATTGAATGGTCAGATTAAGTGGGTTTTTCAGAATTTATATTAAATTTATTATTTTATTCTGACAATTCATCATTTTATTCTGACTGTTTTTGATTAAAATTCTGACCATTTCATTTTTTGCCATTTTTTTCCCAAATGTTTTACTTAACCAAACTGTATCATAAAAAACAATCAATTTACTTATTATCTATGGTTTATTTTTTAATATTTTTACCAAATTTTTCTCATATTCAGAAAAGTAACTAAAATTAAAGGTATAAACCGGAGAAACGGGACGAATCAAACAATATTACGAAAACGACGGAACGAACACAAGATACGATAAAAACGCGACTGTCCCGGCGAAAACAGGACGTATGGTCAGCCTATTCTTTATAGAACTCATCAAGGAAGTCGTTGTAATTTGTAAAATAAAAAAAAATCAATCTGATTTCGATATTTAAGCAATGACGTAATCCTGAAACGTTCTAAGTCCATAAAAAAACGAACTTGATATACAAAATAAATAATGTACCAAAATTCGGTTTTGAAGACTTTCTGTAAATATTTTCATTCATATAAATGGAAATTATACGTGATAAAAGGCACGAAATATAAAAAAAGTTTATTTTACGAATAGAAAGCAAAGAACGTTTACGCAATTCGGATTGGGGTAATTTGTTGCGTAGTCACGAAATCTGTCCAAACACTAAAAACCCAACGATGTTGAATCATAAAAATTCCGTTCAAACTTTATAAAAAAAGACAATATTTACTCAAAACCGTCATATTTTTCCCATGGAATGCAACATTCGAACATTTTCGCAACGTCTGAACTTTCGTCGACTTTTGGCGAAGAGTGGACGAATCAAAACGTCCATTGTTTGGTTTTATGGCACAGTTTTCGATGTCGTTTCTATGGCGAAACTTCGAGATCGTTCTCCGAGAATAACTGCGTTTCGAAAAATCAACAAATTCGAAATCGAGCAACGGTTCGAGTCCGTTTGACGAAAATATACAGGTATTATAAAACATCGCATGCATGAAATGGGTATAATAATTTATAACGTGAAACATTTTCAAGGCAGATATCGACATGCGAAATAATAAGTCGAACGAAATGTATTGTCAATAGCTAGGGTTGCCAACTGTATTTTGTTTGGAAAGGATAACTCTTTAAAATGGCTTTTCTGTCCTTATCCTTTTATTAGAATACAGTAATCCCCCCTATAACGTCAAAATAGGTTCGACGTTATAGGGGGAATTTAGGAAATCAATAAATGAAACATTTTTAGTTTTCTTTTTTTTGGATATTTTTATGAATAAATTGTTTCTTTAAATACATTTGTAAAAAAATATAAATGCATTTGAAAAATTGACGTTATAGGGGGGACGCTGCAGACACTATAGAGGGGATTACTGTATAGAAAAAATAACAAAAGTGCTTTATTTCTAAATTAAAAACTTCTTAAAAGATTGCATTTAAATTGTAATTTGAACTGGCAACACAAATATATTTTATTAATTTTAAAAGTTTACCATAATAATTTTTTAATTAAATTTTAATTATTATTCTTATGATGAATCTTTTGTACTTAATGAATCAACAAATTCATACATAAATTATTCAAGTAAAACTTTTTAGATTGTTTTATGTTGTTTATTTATCGTAAAATTGTATTTTATTAATTAAAAATAAATAAATATATGAGTTTTTGAAAGTGGTATAAGTTGTATAATCAAAATGAACATAAACTACCAAAAGTACCCTCATTTTTTTTCGAAAATGGACTTACACCACTTTTAAAAAATACACCCATATTCGCAATACCCTTTATAATGGCGCGAAAGAGTTGGCAAGCCTACAATAACGAAAATTTGATAAGTATAAGAATCTTATAAGAAACTCATTCTCAAGCCGAAAATGCATGCAATCACACAAAATTCTACGTATAATACAAAAAATTTACGACCCAGAACAAAAACGTCTCCGAAGCACCACATCTTGACAACTTACCTACAAATGTACCTGTCAAAAACAAGAAAAACATTTTGAATCTACGTGACGCGTAATGGCGGGTATTTTGGGGGTTAAATGCGACGCAACGTTCGCGAATAATATCGACCTATCACTAATCACCCGAAACGCACATATAACAAGAAAAAATCAGCTTTTTATATACGAACGATGCGAATTGTACAAAATGGCGCAGTTGAAATTTCAAAAAGGGCGCGAACGCTCTAACCTCTTCAGCCACTTGGGGATCCTCATGGCGGCCTCGTTTACTTCGAAATCTCACAGGGCGGACGACGTTAAGATTAATCCAACAGGGCGCGTCCCCGGTTTGGTCAAATTTACACCGACATTGCAGACGATCGATAACGACGCACAACCTGCGCGTATGGCGGCCTCCGCGCGACTGAGGGCCAATGGCTGTCAAAAGCCGGTCGTCGATTTGTCTGCCTGTAAAACTTTTTCAGGTGTTCTTCAGGCGATTTTTGACTTACTTGTTCATTTTGAGTTCTTGAATATCGTTCGCGGGGTTGGAATTGAGCTGAAATTTTGATTTTTCGGTTGGCCGGCAACTGGGTCGTTCCTTGCACGCGTTGCCAACTGATAAATGTGAGAAACTGTGATATTGAAATTTTTTAGGTAAATTAGGGTAAAGTCGTTTTAATTATCGCGAATTGCTCATGTAGTATTGTTGGATTTTGTGTTTGTTTATTATTCTCGTGATCGATGTTCGTTTTTGTGTCGTTAGATGTCGCTTGATTTTTTTTTTTAATATAATATTTAAAAATTAAACGAATAATTTCAAATTTTAATGAAAATATCATATTATTTAAAAATTATTCACATTTAAATTATTTTGATTTATAAAATTTATTCTAATGTTTGTTTATTATTATACGATCAAATTTAGTTGAATATTCGTAGATGTCACTATTACAATCAATCTCATTATTTTCTTCAAATTATACAGAAAACTACAGATTTTATTAAAACATTTTTTTAATAAAACAAACATTGCTCATTATTTGACATGGTAACAAAAAAAGTTGTTAAGATTCGCAACCGTTCAATCGATCCGTCATATTGACAGATCTTTCATAACCTAATTGTTCTCGATTTTTAATTCCATATAAAAACAAAATATAACCGAAAGATTAATCGTCATCGAAGCGAAATGATAAGGTCCCCGTATTATATTTGGGGTCGTTTTGAATTGATAACCAGAAAATCCCACGGACTACAAAGTTATTTGTTTTGTATGCGACCGAGCATTTGTTTGCCGACGAGATTTCCAATCAAATTCGTTCCGCTTTCTTTGACGATAAGCTTTTTATCCTTTGTGCGGCCAATTTATCGGCGAATATCTGAATATTTTATTCGACCCGGGGCCGACTGCTATCGAATAAACACCATTAAACCGACGATTTTCGGACCTCCGGGGGATATACAGTCGGATAACGCTTAAGTTATTTAAAAGACGGGATGGAATTTCAAATGCGATTCCGCTTTTTCCCCGCCCCGAAACGGCGAAAGATTTATACATTATCCTATGAAAGGGCGCCTTTTTTCCCTCCCCGTCGTCCAGTCGGTTGTTATTCGCCGGACCGGAGGGCAATTTTCGAAAATCCGATCCGGCCTTTCGACATTTCGCGAAAAGTCGCGTTCGTGCGCGCTTGGGATTCGGACCTCGTCATATTATGTGGAATGGACGCCGGTTATGACGCACCCGGACTATTCTGTGAATAGGGTTATGTTTGTATGAGATCCGGAGGCGATCGCTAAACGAAATTCTGATGTATGATGCTGGTTTTGATCTTGCGATATATGTACTAAATAATATTTTTAATTAGATGTAAGAAAGTCCGATATAAAAAAAATAAAATGGCAAAATTTGTAATTTTTAAAAGTAGATGTTGCTCGGATGGCGGTTGCATGCTGAATGACAGGCGAAGTGGAAACTCCGTCTTTTATAAAAATGCGCCGCCTCAACATGCATACTAGGTGTTATATTTTTATATCTAGTCACTTTTCTCATGATTAAGGGCTATTCAATAATTTTTCTTCTGTATTTCAGCTCACAATTGTCTTCTAGTTTTCTCGATACATCGCAGTTTTTTATACCTGTATCAAAATTAGGCTAGTCAACGTTTTGATCTGATCAAGTCATCGTGAAGGAGCTTTTCTTTCTGTCATCTTCAACATTTCCTGTGAATACCAGCTTTTTTAGACTATTCTAGTCTTATCTCACAACAAGTAACCTTTCTATGCATTTAAAAAAGTCTGAATTATATCAAAAAGATTTATTACTTCAATATGTTTTTCGTTTTGATAAGAATAATGTATGCAAAGATGCTGATCATTGAAATTAAATAACATATGGTTAAGTTTATGTACTCGTTTTAAAACTATTATAATTTCAAGTACAGTTTATAAAAAAAGTCAATCCCTCTAATCCTCTAATAAAAAGCATTGAATATCATCAGAAAACCTTTATATTATAATAATCGACTTCCACCCGTCTGTATGTTTGTGATAACATTGATAGCAAACCTTATTACTATTACAGGCTCTATTTTTATTAATCATCATCATCAACCGCCAAACATCTACTGCAACACAAAGCCCCATAAACTAGTGTCGACGGTATTTGAATTATTTCTAATGACACATCCATCGACCACCAACTCCCACATCACCCAAACGGCGCAACACCACAGAAAGCCTCGAACCACCCTCGCCAAATTACCATATCATTCCCCAACGAAACTCGACTCAGATTTTATACGACCAAACGAAACCACCGACGAAAAACGACATCCCAGTCCGGGGCAATATCCTCGCCAGCACACAGAGGAGCGGTCCACCATTTATAGCCTTGTGTGCTTTGAGGCCATCTTGCCCGCGGTGTGTGTGTGTTCCGAGGAGTTCTGCAGGCTTCGGACACACTCGGGGGACCGTCCGCGTTGTTTTACTTTCAATGGCCAAAGTTTTATGTGTAAACGTTGAAGAAAGTGGCAAGTTGAGTTCGCGCGCAATTCATCACTCTGGCCGCGGGACGCTTTGCAAATTAGTTTCTTCCGGTTCTTGCGCTCGGGGGTGGTTGCAGATGTTATCTGGGGTGTGTGTGTGTGTGTCACGTGAGAGGTTTTTCGTTTTGATGGGGGGGAGGGGGGGGGGTAGGAGGTTTTTTTGTTTTTGTACTGTGAGGGTTTGACTTTTTTCGGAAGGTATCTCAAATTGAAATCTGCGCGTTTTTAATATGAAAAGTTTTTGGGATGAAATGTATATTGAAATGATAGTATGAAATGAAAATTAAAAGAATTTTCGTGTAGATTTTTTAAACGTGATTTCTTATGGAAAGAGAGTTAATTATTAAGTCAAAGCACTATGTGAAAGTGGGGGCCACTTTGGCCCCGAGGCGATCGTTTGGACAAGCCTCTTTTATAATCTCAATTCAATTTTATACAAATCAAATTCAACCATCACAAATTTATTTTCATCATTTTACATTTTATGATTTCATGAAAAATATAAAAGAAAAGTAAGATACATATTCATGGTTCCTATCTTCGGATTGTGATTAGTATGCAAAAATCACTAACTGAGATTATCAAAGACAAATTATATAGTGGACGACCCCTCATTTTAAAATATAAAAAAAATCAAAAGATAAGTTCAATTTTAAAATAAATATACTTCATATTTTCGCCCCTATCAATTTGGTACCGGGGGGGGGGTCTTTATACTCCCTTGCCCCTCCCCTAGCTATGCCTCAGGAAGAATAGATTGTATTTCGTTAATTATAATATGATAACGCAACGCTTACGCTTCACGTTTAACTTACGTTTACGATCTAATTTGGAGCGTAAAAGCTGTAATTAACTTATTTGGTTTCGTGCGAAGTTAATATATAAATTGATAAAAAAAATAACGAAATTAATTTACGTTTTAAATATGCAAAAATTTCACGTAATATATTTAAAATTTAAATTAATATAGACAATGCTTCACTATTTTCCAAAAGAAAATATTAAATTGGAATTTTAATTATTTTGTAATTTCGATTTGTCGCATGTTAATTTTCATAATCGAGGGTCGGCCCCCAGGTCACCTTCATTATGTTAATGCAAATTTATAATATTAACTTGAATTACGACCCATAAAATATAAAAGTGCTTCTAAAACTTTACACTAAAAGAACCCGAAACATTTTTATTAGGATCGTTTTCACTTTTTTATTCGCAAAGTTTCCTCAGTTTTATTTATGTTATTAAATTGCAGGAACAAAACATCACATACGACACGGAAAGTTTGCGAATTTGGCACGTGAAATTAACATCCGACGAAAGATCAAATTGCAAGCCGATTCCATCAAATTATAACAAACGCGTATTTTATATTAAAAATTTACACACAGACATAAAAAAACCGAATTCGCAAAAAATTAAGTCGAAAATCACACAGAAGGGAGATTTAAGTGCGACATAAAACGATCATAAACGGACTAATAAATTTGCGAAATAGCCCCGAATCTGATCTTCCCTTTTTCGAACATCTTCCGAATGCGTCGTGCCGTATAAAAGCCGGGAAACGGGAACACGCAATGGAACTATTAAAACGGGACGCAGACCTCTCACGATAGAGACAAAGCGGATTTTTCTTTAGGAAGAAACTCGGGTATACCCTTTAGGATACACACGGACACTTTGAGATGGTGTGGTGAGATACAACCTTCTTTTGTGAGGTCCGAACGGCACAAATGGTATCTGGGGTCGTGTTCGATTGAACTATCGAGTTCAATATCGACACGGCGGTGTTTACGGTTTGGCTGTTGAAAGGTACAAGGGACTAAGGTGCGATTGAATTTTTTTTTGTAGCTTATTCCAATTTTGGAATGATGAGTATGAATTATACGTTGGTGTTATATAAAAAAAATGATTGTTGTGTTTTGAATTCGAGTGATTGTGTGAAATTAATCGTTGTAGTTATGTGTCTTTTTAAAAAGTCTTGGGAAGTTGGGATGTTATTTCTTATTGTGTGTAGCGATAAAAGTAACTGGGTGCTGAAACCGTCCTTTTCCGAATGGATTTGGGTCAACGGTGTAGTCAGGTCGTCTATTCATTTATTGACAGCGCTATATGTTCGATTTTGGTAATCGGTGTAATTAATTAATGTATATATGTAATTAATGTATATAAATTGTTTATATTTTATTAGAATAAATTTTCTTACTGTGAATGATATAATGATTTAAAAATTGATCAGATTTTTTTTTCAAATTGTATGTGCTTTATAGAAAAGTTATTATCAATGAAATGAATTGATAAACTCCATATTGTCATAAGATAAAGTAAGATATTTGGAAGAAAATAAAATATAAGTGCCTTTACTCAAATATGAAAATGTCATTACCGGCAAATGAACCAAATAACAATTCAGAAATTTCCCGGTAAATTTTCAATGTTTATTGCTAAATTAAAAAAAAATTTGGTGTTTCGAATATTATTGATTTTTTCGACTTTTCGATTTTTCCCGGTTTTTGTTTGAAATTTAATTTACCAATAAACCGGTGAATAATAAAAATTTTACCAGTAAATCTGACATCCCTAGTACTATTTCAAGAATTTATATGATTAGAATCATCTTTGCGAAATGATCCTCACTGTGTCTATGGAGGGATTCAAAATCCTGATCATATCCTACGGTCTTGTTTCCTGATAAAAAATGAAAGTGAGGACAAGTTTTCCGGGTTTCTCAATTTCTAATATAGACATTATTTCCTCGAAATTCGCCTTTCGTGTGCTTTGTACCTTCTCCAAGAAGGTCGGCCGGCGGAAAGACAAATTTCGATAAATATTTCTCTCTCCGGCATTCCTTATGCCCCCAGAAAAGCAGTTCTTCGTGATTGCTTAGTTAAAATTATATATATAGCAGTGCTCCGCAACCGGTGTGCTGCGGTTGAATTCAATGTATTTGAAATTTTACAATTTTTCATAATATTTTTTACTTTTAAAATGTAATATAGAATAATTATTGTAATTTGCTACTACTTATATAATTTAGCTTTTGGTGTGCCGCACAATTCTAAAAAGAACTTTGAGTGAGAAAATGTTGCGGAGCACTGATATATAGGGTTTCCAATAAATGTAAATGTTGCGTTACTGGTACCCAGCTAATTATAAGCCGGATCAAGAATCTTATAATAGGAGGGATCGGTGGTGATGGTTCGAAAAAAAAATTATAACCATCAATACATAATCTAAAATATAATATATTACAAAAAAAAAAATTAATCATACAAAAACGACACTTGGTCCACTGCACGAATCGAACACGAGCGCATTCTCAAAGCGTCTCACTCTATTACGCCGACCACATCATCCGCAACAGACGAACAACGAACACCAGAGCCTCCACAATTTCTTCGTTTGGACTCACCAGGTGAGAGCCCCCCAGGGGGGCCGGGGGCCGTCCCGCCGCCCCAGCACCCCCACCCCCCCCCCGGGAGCCGCCCAAAAATGGA
>JAOXNN020000064.1:1354971-1374907 GCA_028571205.2 Hydropsyche betteni | reverse complement strand
ACTCTGTTAATATCCACCTGTCGGCAAGCTGATCGTACATTACAACGGGATCACCTGCACCTGCAATACCAGTTAATGAAGTTAAAACTGTTGGTCCCTGTACCACCGCACCAGCTTTATTCCAAATTATAAATTGAGACCCGCTACTATGATTGATAATTTCAATTACATGGTTAGGTCCTACTGCTAAATTATTATCTGATGGCGCAAAACCTGTTGCAGTTATCCCATCAAAATTTTGGTTTATGGTAGCTGCAGCGGTTGTTGATGATGGAATAATGTTCCCCTGCAAAGCCATGTCTTTTTGGGTCTTGCTCGAAAACTTGTTCCGCACCATATCCCTGTCGCCATTGTGTCTTAAAACACCTCCAATAATACCGTGCTCATCTCTTGTTATCTGAAGAGGTTCGCCATACATTGTTGTTTTGTCGATTTCTGAAAGCCTGGGTGTAGTTCTTACCAGCTTACCCACAACTTTAGTGAATTGTGGACTTTGCTGCGCTGTTCCGTAACTGCAAAACAACATAAACATGACCCCGGTAAATAATAGCCGAGTAAAATTTTTCATATCTCTTTAGTTTTAGTAATGGACAAACTTAACAAAATAATGTGATTGCCGGAACTATTTTTTACCACTTTTATTGTGCTGTTACAAAAAAATAATTGTTACCGTTTTAAACGGTAAGTATAAAATTGCTTTTCAGAGGCTATTATAATGTATCTGCTGGCAAAGTATACAAGAAAATAATTAAACCTCTTGCCCTTTACATTTAAAATTTTATTTATGATAAGTCATTGCAAAAGAGATGGAAATACTGGCAACCGCACCCACTATGTTTTGCATTTGTAGAAATAAAAATTGGATCACCCTTATACGTGTCCGTATAATTTTGTTACGTACTTGCAAATTTTTGAACGCATGTTATATAAAAAGATTGTAAAATCTAATTTTTTCTTATCAATTCGGATGATAGAAGTTCTAATCTATTTAGTTTCACTATTTTTGGTAATTTGATACTGGTAAAATTTGTGAACATAATATAAAATCGCTATAGTAGTGTATTCATCGGTTTCCAAGATAATTTATTAAGTTAAAATTTTAATGCCATTTGTGGAAGGATTTTTAACTATTTTTTTTATATAAAATTCTTTTCAGGTTTTAGTGTGATTACCCTTTTAGTCGAGCATTTCATGAGTCCGAATAATTATGCTGTAAATTTTTAGACGCATGTCAAGTAAAAAAATCGTAAAATCTACAAGTAAAAAATATATATATATTTTAAATCAAACCGGATAATAGACATTCTCTACTGTATTAATATTGAATATGAAACGTTCATATAATGAAACGTCCAGATTTCGCTTAAAACTTTCATACTCTTTTGTTCGAATTTAATATTTTGTGATAATAGTAAACGTGTATTTTTGAATGAGGATTTGTTACTATGATATTGAAATTGTATATTCAAATCATTTCGCATTTGAAATTCGAGAATCGAAGGGGGATTATTTTTCTCCATACTGGTTTTCGGTATACTTTGAACTTTGTAATTATTTTATGTCGGGATCAATCGTGCTTTCGGTGATTAGTGAGTAACTTTTCGTATTGTGCGGTATTTTCTAGAAAGTTGTTTTTCTCTCGAAGTTAACGCTATCAACCTGGTTGATATTAGTACCTAGCATGAAGTCGAGAAAGTCTATAGAAAGCGTGTATCGAAGCTTCTTTAATTAAGTTATTTCTTCGACAATTACGTGATCGAAAAATATTCCAAAACAAAAATTAATTTCAAAATTTGTATTCGTTTTGAGTCTCATTGAAAATTAAAGTTAAGCACAGTTGTTCATTTTATTACAGTTATTTTCCTTCGTTAACTTTTATATCAACAGCCAACAACCCGGGTATCCGTTGAAACATTAACACTAAAATTTTGTATTTTTCTTTGAAAAAAAATGTAAAAACGGTCAAATTTTCGTTATATGGTAAATTTTTTATCGTTTGAGATATTCAGTTAAAAAACTAGCAACAAAAAAGAAAATAGAGGAGATCGAAAATTATTATTTTCTGTTTGCTCTCTGGTTACTTCGATGTCCACCTACATCATTTCATTATTCAAACTAAATTTCGAAACTAAAACATTGAAATATTAATTAAATATTATTATTAATATCAGTTGATTAACAATTATTAAAAGCTTTCAAACTTGTGAGAGTATCTTAGAGATCAACTAACCCAAAACCATTCTAGGTTTATGTAAATTTTAATAAACTTTCTATGAAACACAAGTAGATTGGAAACGCTTATTCATAAATATATTAATAAAGATTAAACCGTATATTATATTTAACAAAATTTCAGCATTTTTTTAATCAATTTTATAATATAAAACAAACTAAACTAAAGTGCAAAACTAAATGCTGTTTTTGTATGAAAATTAAAAGCAAAATTAATATCTAATACATTTTCGAATTAAGCATCATTTCATTAAAAAATAATGAAAAAACTCGATTAGCTGAAATGAAAAATATCGTATGGAAATAAAAAATGGATTTTTTATTTAGAAAAATTATTAGAAAAAAATGTTAAAAATATTTTCTGTCACTTTTGATCTTGTTTATTTGTCTAAATATATTTAAAATGATATTATCCATTATTTAAAACTAATTTTGAGTGATAAAAAAAACTAAAAATAAAACCATCACAAATGTAAGAAATTTTTGTATTAATGTATGACATTGGAAAAAACATGGGTGGGCAAATACATATGATCCGTAGTGTATACTCGTAAAACCAATAATACAAATACGAAAGCGCCATTAATCTCACACCACAAACGCACATCCCTCAACAAAACGCATAGCCCAGCCAACATCGCACGGTTCGACCCGCCGCCGCCAGACCATAACGGTCAAAAACGCGGCCATCGCCTCCTGCGGTAATCCAAAGCTCGTTTCGCGAATTATGCTAAACCTCCGCGGATTACGGCTCGCCGACGAAAGGTTCTCCCGCCGAAGATAGCGGGCGACACGTTTAAATATGCAAATTCGACTTATTGTTATCGCGCGCGTTTTGACGTCTGCGCGCCAAAAGTTAACCCTCTGCTGACGGCGGGCGGTTAAATATGGCCGCCGCGGGGCCAATATTAATTCGTGTGTCGTTCCGCGTGTGCACATATTGAATCTAGTCGGCGTTTTGTGTGTGTGTCATGGTCGTTTGTTTTGGCGGATGGGGTTGTGTGTGATGTTCGGATTTCGTGTTGAATTTTCGCGAGGAAATTTATGGTTCAAATGAGAATTTGTTTCGTGTCAATAGATTTGTCGATTTAAATGCTGGTGTTGCATAAACTATAATTAATTACAATAAATTTTTTAATGTTAATCTACGATTTTTACTGATTTCAACAAAAGTTTACCTTATTTATTTTAAATTTCTGGTATTTACAAGAATAAAATCTGATATACTATTTATAATAAAATAGCATAGATATTTTTTATGTATAAAATGAAAGCAAATGTTGATGAATTTGAATATTGAAAACGATTCCAAATCAAAATATATAATAATAAAAATATCCACATAAGATATCGCTCACCTTATACCATATATATTATATTTTTGAAAAATCTAATCTTACATAATTGAGGGGTTCGGCAGTAAATAGTGCTAAGTAACATTTTTCGCTTTTAGAGATATTAAGAAAAACAGTTTACATGCATTTAGATGCAAATAAAACTAGGAGTAACCCGACGTAGTACTGTCATCTTTTGAGAGAATGTGGAATTATTTACTAATTTTTGTAGGGAGTAAAAGAAACTCAATTTTATAATTTTGGCGCTTAGCACTATTTACTGCCGAGTTCCTTAATTACTATCATAAAATCTAATTATTCGATGTTGTCGTATACGTTTAGAAATTTGCATAAATTCGCTCCCTGTTTTGCTATTAATCCTATGATTCAACTAATATTGACAGTAAAAGATTAATACAGAAACAGGAATATTATTAATTCATATGACATTTCACGTATGCACATATTGAATTTAGTTAACAGTATTTAGGGATTGATGCGATTATTTAGTTTGACTGCATACGAGCGAGATTTGAATATTGCAAGCAGTAAACCGTTTGAATCAATATAATGAAAACGGATTTAATTAATTAAAAGTATGTGTTTTGTTTTTAACTTGAGAAAAATATCTCAGAAACCCGATTACTAAATTTTTTATAATATTTTCGATGATGAATTTGATAGAATTAAATGATTGATATTGTACAAAAAATATCATAAAAAATAAATATGCTTTCATCATAGTTCAAATCTGAATGCAATATCAAAACTCATTTTTTGTTTCTGAGAAATAAAGCTTCTGATACCGAGTAAGGGTTAAATATGACTGCCTCGAGGGAAAAATTAATTCATGCATTGTTCTCTGTATGCATATATTGAATTTAGTTCGCTTTACTTCTATTTCATATGCATAAAATTCCATAAGCTAGCGAAAATGATTAAATTTCTTCAATTTAACTCTTTCATATTAAAACGTACCAGTTTTATATACGTAAAGTGTTATAAGCACGAGATTTTCAATAAAGTCTAACTGGTATTTACGTAATGCCATCTAATAAGACAACTCGTCTTTCCGCTTAAATTTTCAACGAAATTCCAGATAAAAGCCGTGATGAATAGTTAATAGCAATTCTGTTATATACAAATACTATTTATATTATATAATTTTATGTTGGCAGGTTTAAATGGTAAAGGGGGTTGACAGACTTGACATTTCGCATATGAACATGATATATGGCTAGTACTTACATTATTTTCAATTCAAATGCGAAATTATTAAATGTAACTCTTTTTGAGTGTTTTAATTCTATTTAAATGTAAATTAGTTTGATATGATTTTTTAAATATATTACTCTTGGGTTTAAAATAATAATTTTTCTTGAAACTAAATTATTTTTTTTAACGTAATATGATTGTGAATGTTATGAATAATTCTTTGAAATTTGTATATATTTTTTTGTTGGTAATTTTACTATAAAAAATATGTAATTTTTTTATGTGACGTTTTAATTTTTCTTAAGATTTTTTTCGTTTCAGTTAATTTTTCATCATGAGAGACATTTTGCTTCTAGGCAATAATTGAATTTTTAATCGTATAAGCTAACTCACTTTTCTCCGTAGTTATCTTATAGTGAAAGATAAATTGAATGAACACAATTTAAGTGCTAGATAATTTCACGTAGAGTAATTAAATAAAGACGACAGTTGATATATTAAATGAATACATTTCTGCCAACAATTATCTCTCTCATTTATACGAAATGCAAAATTATGCTTATATTTACATCTTCCATAAAGCAAATTGAAAATTATTATACTAAACTACAACATAACTATATAAAAAAATATACATGTATTAAAAGTTCATTCATGCGAATTTTGCAAAATACATAATATTTTGTTGCGTAAAAGGGCTTAGCGATATCAGATCGTTTAATATATTTCGCGGTGATTTATGACATGTGGCGTTACGATGTTATTGAATAAACATATTGCTGAAATTTGACTGCTTTCGACGACATTACGGAATTTCGGCAACGTGCCGGAATACATCAAGAAAAATATTAAAAATGTTTTTAATACGAGACGTGTTATATCGGACGCCATTCCGGTAAAAATGTCATAACTTTGTTAAGAGATTTGAGGTCCGTGACGGTCGTAAAGCGTTTCAATTAAGGCTTTATGCCTTCATATGTCCTTCGACATTTAACTGGTTTCGACCAGCGAAGGGTTAATAAAGAGATTTCGCTATCATAACACTCGGACGAGTTTTATTAATCGGCCGACTTTTAATGCTCTTTCTTATCAAGAGAAAACAATTGAGTTTTCTGTCGTTTTCATTTTATGAATGCGCTTGGATTGTCGATATATGTGTTTTTTATGTGGGTGTTTAGATTTCGTCTGAATGAGCGGAGCGGGACGTTTTGTTGTAAAGTATTATTTTTATCTTTCGGGAAATATTTTTATGTTTAAAAGGGCGAATTTTACTGGAAGCAATAAATATTAACAAAGTTCTTGTCACTCAAAGTTAAACTTTTCCAGCATAGTAAAGCTCTTTTGTATGAAAAACTTTCACATATTTCAACTTTAAGATGATATTGAGCTTCATGTAAAGTTTTCAAAGTATTACCTTATAAATATACGAAATTATACTTTTATATTATTTTATTTTTATTTTCGAAAATGTCGAACTACCCGGCGCACTTTGAACAGTCATCAATCACTTTTCAGCGGCATTATTAAAGTTCACACTTCGAAACTGCCGTGTTTAACTTTCGTTAAACACCCACATTCAATATCATTCCGTAATTAACACAAATTCAAAAACTCAACATTGATTATCGCGAGATTTCGCCGAAACGACACTGCGTATATAATCTCGGACCTTTTGCCCATTTTTGGTACATCTTTCATAATAGAAGTTCATCTTTTTCGCGGGGAATATAAACTATCTCGAATTTAGCCCCGTCGCAGATTTATTAAGCAGATTTCGCGCGGGAAACAAACATTTGGCCATAAAAGCGAGCGCGATTTTCGAGCGGAGCAGACACTTTGCGCGTTCGCACACAACACGTACAACATTATTATACAATATTTTATACAATACGTACTACGTTTCGGAGTTTTACGGCGTTCCTTTTTGAAGATAACGAATTTAGCAGACGCGGCTTTCTCCGGTGACGTTCTGCAGAAGTCCGCTGGCCACTTTTGGGTTTTTATTGTGGCTGATAACCCTTTGGGTGACCGATGATCCACTCTTGGGGAATGTCGCTCTTTTGCGAAATCGTTGAGTTTTGCGATGACTTTTTGTTCGGGGATTAGAAATATGAGGGGTTCTTGAGCTGGTTTTGCGGCAAAGTTTTGTTATTTAAGTTTAGTATTGGTTTTTTATTGGTTTTTGTACTTGGTTATGTCGGGTGTGTGTTTTTTGGTGGTTGTTGTGATTTGGGGTTGTTTATTTTTATTTAATTTTGTTTCGGAAAGTGTCAGGGGTGAGTTAATGAATTGTTTGCTGTGCAATTGTAATAATTCAAAATTTTGAAACAGATGTTGATAATTTATGACTTTGCTCTTTGAAATGTGTTCATAATGAGTTCGTTTTGTTTATGGTTTACTTTTGAACAATTTATTAATAAAGTCGTGTTTCTTCGTTTAAAATTTATTTAAAAATAAAATTTATATATAATATAATAATATCTTCTTCGATTTCTCAATAGATCCATAAACCCAAAGGATTTTTCAGAATGTACATGTTCTTTTAGACTAAGTAAAAGCTTTGGGATTATCCCAAGATGTCCCGATACTATGTCAGTATTAGTTTTATGGACTATAAAAAATATATTTTTTGTATATAAAAATATCCAGAGAGGAACATAAAATTTCCAAAGCATTGAAAAAATCTCACGCCATATACTGAAAAAATTCATAGTTTGCGATAAAACTTATAAATATTCACATCCATTTTTGAATCGACAATAAATTCCACATCATCCAATCTTCGGAACCGATCACATAAATCACACAATTTTTCGCCCAAAAATTGAAAACTCCCACCAATATATCACTTGGACAGTCCGCGAAAATTATTAAATTCCGCCAATTAAACGGCAATCAGTTCAGCCAACCTTCCGAAACGCACGTCCCCACAATAAATTAAAGCGAATTTTATCAAACGACCCTCGTTTTCGCAAAAGTTCCGCGAACACCGCCCGCGGCGATGCACGCCCCGTTCAATTACAGCCTTCAGCTCATTCTTGCAGCCTTCAGGGATTCTTCAGCAGCCGGAGAGGATTCGCGGCCATTACCTTTAAATTCGGAGACTCTTTTTTCACTTTGCTTTTCGGCAGCCACATCAAAAGGAGCCGCGCTCGCGCTCATTATGCCGGTTTATTAGAATTATTACGCTCGCTGCAAATTGCGTTTACCCGTAATCTGCTGAAGGCAATAAATACACTACAAAGAAAGGGAGGAAATGTGCCGCGAAGTAATATAATACTGCTGGGGGTGGTGGGTGGTGCTGTGAAGGTTACGTTTAACAATCCAGATGAAAGGAGAGTCTGCGGGAAATTGTGTCGTCTTTCTTCTTTTTTTTTTGTACGTATTCAAGTCGGCTTCGTTAATTTTCACAAGTGTTTTCACGCGTTTTTTTTGTATGGAATATCTTTTAGGAGTAATTTTTGGGTATCGATGAATTTTCAAATATCTATTAATCCCATTAATTATTTATTTAATATATGATTCAATCAATATATGGACGTTATTACGCATTTTCATTATTCATTTTCGATTGGTAAATTTTAAGTTATTTTATTAAAAATACTAAATGTAATGTGGTCGATATAATCAAGTACTCTAGACTGGTTTTAGTAATATAATCATAATCTTTTCGAGATGAGGAAAAATTCCCTAAGTTATAACGGTATCGGAAAATTTTTATCATGCAGTGAAGGCTATTCGAGCTTTATATGATGTCATATTATACATAATCTACATTTTATATTCAAAATATACATAATGATGAAAAAAATTCGATCATTATGAGCATACTCAACATACAAAAACGTTTCTTTTTGAATCAAATAATGCCTTCTTATATTACACGAATCGACGCAGTTCAACCGTGCAAAATCATTTTTTTGATCTTTTGCTTTCATTTCGAACAAATTCTTGTTGCATTATACGTAATACCCAAACATGGAATCCTAATATATATTAGAACCTCTATTATCTGGATTTATCAAAAATATATATATTTTTTTAAATGGCAGATTTTACGATTTTTTTACATTATACGCATCCGAAAATTTACGTGTTCGTTACAAAATTATACGGACTCATTACAGACCCAACTATGAGGGTGGTCAAACTAAAACCTGATAGGACTTTTTTTTCGAATAAATTTGGAGTTAAAAATCTTCTCACAGATGGCTTTAAAAATTATTACTTCGTTAATTATTATATTGGGAAATTTTCCGCAATCCGAAAAATTTTAATCCATGTTTAATCCGGATAATCGAGGTTCTTCTGTACAAGGCTTGTAATATAAACGGTTATCTTATCACAAATTTCACGACGTTTCATTTGGCATGCTTCGATGCTATTATACAAACGAAATTAACCATTTTAACGCCGCGTACCGATAGTATAAAAACAATAAATTTTATTTTTTTTATGTATATTTATATAATGAAATAAAAGGTCAAGGATTTCTTTTTAGATTATCTGTGATCGTTACTATAATATTATCTAGTTTCGAATTTATTTTATAAATTAAATTACGTTCAGTACACCGTTCGAAAAAAAAAACAACCCAAAAAGCTCCTCCAATAAAAGAGTTGACATAACACAATTCCATCAAACCAATCTCAAAATAGTCCCAGTTTTTCACTGCGAAAACACAAAAACCATTTTCCGACACACCCACACGCGAAAACCTCGGAAAATTTCGATACCTTTCGATCGGCGAGTGCGAGCTTTCGCAAGAGGCGAAAAAATTTCCCGGCCACGCTCGTGGCACAACTACAACAATGTTATAATTGGATCGTAGCCGAAGTTGCCCTTCTGCGAATTCCCTAGATTGTGTCGATTCGAGTGATCCGCAGGCCTAATGCGAAAGTTTCTAGGTATGTATTAAGTTTTCGCGTCGGAACGGATAAACCTGGGGGGGGATCGCGGAATTACCGAATATCCATACGAATGTGCTTTTGGTGGGTTGTGTGTGCTCGGTGATGATTAGTTTGGTCATGTGTTGTAGTGTGGTTGGTGTTTTGGAAATTTTGAGGGGTTTTTTGTAAGGTTTGAAAGCTTTTTTGAAATCGATGTTGAATTTTTTTTAAGAAAGAAAAGCTTTTGAATATGTAGTGATGTATATTGGAAAAAAAATATATATTCTTAGACTGAAAGTGTTCTATATTGAAATTTTTCAAGAAAGATTATTTGAGATTTTTCTTTTGTTATAATATATTCTTAGTTTATTCTGCACTATTTTGCACGAAATAAAAATATTTTCAGATTGTATAAAAGAATTTGAATTTATCTTAATAATTTCAATATACACAAAAAATAATATTATATTCTCAGTCAAACGTTGAATTGATCAATCAAAAATATTAATTTTAAAATTTTTCATACAATGAAAAAATAAATATATATATTTTCAGGGATTTTGAGCAAGCACTTTTTTGAATTGCTCCACTCCGACATCAAAATACTTACTTCGGCTCCGATACGTACTCCATTCCACACTCTGATTATATTTAATTAATTATTAAAATATTTAATATAAAAATAAACAAATATAACTATATATATCGCTATGAAGTGGGAGATAATAATAACCAATACAATCTAATTATACATAATTAAAATGGCAAAAAATTAAATGGTCAGAATTTTAATCATAAACGGTCTGAATAAAATGATGAATTGTCAGAAAAAAATAATAAATGATTAGAATTTAATAGCAAAACGGTCAGCATAGATAATGTTAAGTTAAGCTTCTCGATATTATTTTGACCATTTAATATAAATTCTGAAAAACCCAGTTGAAATTTTGACTATTCGATATTTATTCTGACCTTTTTGATTAAAATTATGAACAAAGCATGATTGAATTTCTGACCAATGTCAAAAAAATTATGATAAATGGGATAAAAATTCTGAGCAAAATCGTATTTAAATTCTGATCATTTAAATATAATAGTAGCCATTAAAAATTATGTTCGTGTCAAGTTTTCAGGAAAAAAATAAAATAATTTTTCTTTATTTTACATTTGAAGTTAAAGCAGCGAAGCACTATAAATTTTTCTTGCTCCGACTCCGCTCTTGCTCCAGACAAAACCCCATTGCTCCACCTGCTCCGTTCTCCTGCTTCGGTTCCACTCCAAAGCTTTGAACATTTCGACAGTAAATAAAAATGAATCAAATTCACCAAACAATCACAACATTCAACACATCCACAATAAAACAACCCACACAAATCCGACAAAACATTTGTATAAACAAACTCCGAAACTTCCACAACAAATCGTCACCCTCGTCCGAGGCTTCTCATATCTCAAACGAGACTCGATCAAACTATCACAGAACTATTAGTCGAACCCAGTCAAATTTTCCACCGACACACATCCTTTAATATAATAATATAATACATAATATACGTGCTTGATCGTGTTAGCTTTGGGACGTGTCATGCCCAACTGACGTTCGCTTATATAAATTACGGTGTTGTTACGCGGGGCTTTCCAGTAATTATTCACTTAATGCGAACCGCCCGCTCGCTGGATTTGATAAACTCTATGTAGTTCGTTTATATTATATATAAGGGAGTGTATTTTATCTTATTTTAGGGCTCTGGTGTATTATGTATAGGGGTGCGGTTCTCGAAAAGAAACAGAGCGGAGGGTCTATTTTAGCGGCGAACTTTGCATATTTACGTCGCCTTTATCAACTGATTGTGCGGATTGTTGAAAGGCCTGGAATTCCGGGCTCGTTTTGGATTTTTGTTTTGAGTTTTATGTGAAAGTAAACGTTTTTGTGATAATTTGTGATATTAATTTTATTTTGGGGGTTTTTCGTGTTGTTTGATCGATCTGATATTAATAAGGGATGAAAATTTTGTATTTTTCGGGCTCATTTTTTAACATCGGTTGTATCTAAGTAATCAGTCTTTGAATATGAATTACACATTCAGCCGGTCATTTGATATCTGAAAATTTTTATAATACTACAAAAAAAAAATCTTGCCGTATTTGAAGATGGATACTTTTTTTTCAGGCAAATAATTTGTACAATATTATATGAATATCTTTAAAAATAAAATTGCGATACTCGTTAAGAATCATTAAGTTCGAGAATGTCGAAGATAGTTTAAATAATTAAAAAATGGATGTTTTAATTCGATAAGTAAATCATGAAGTATGATAATATTGAACCTTGATATTATATTGAAGAAACATAGTTCGAGAAATTCTATTTATATTCTCATAAAGCATTATTCATATCAATCAAAGTTCATATAATATTATATAATACATGCGTGATGGAATAATAATGCTAAGAGTAATTCACTCATATAAGTTTCTTTTGTAATAAAACTAAATAATAATATAATACATCTCAGTTAGATAATAAGACACGAGTCATAAAAAGCAAACTACATTCATACAAAACCTACGACCTTTCCCACTACAAAACCCATTGTTCACTTACATAACAAGCTCGAGCTTGTTTAACAATCCAATATTATAATGTCAACTGCTAATTTATACCAATCATTTAACAAATTTCTGCTCTTTATCCACCAAACTAAATCCAATCACCAATACATAAATAAGCACGAATAACCATCACAAAATCCCCCACGCACGAAACCCGATCAAAAACCTACAACACAATCCCAATCAACCGACCATTATATTATACAACAAAACCATTAACATATTATACACCATAATATTATAACGTTAACTGCGAATTTATACCATCGGTCATCAACAGAGGTTTTCCCCCATGTCCAGCATATTGAATGCGACTAACAATGTGTTGTCGGACACAATCGGGTTAACCAACGGACGGGTCCAGTCAGCGGACCGAAACCACGATGATTAATTTTCGTCGATAATAATGTCAATGGAGCGTTTCGACGGAACAAAGTGTTAATGATTTGGTCCAAAGGGGTCGGGGGATGATCGGGAATTTTCGGTCCGTTGACGGTTTTGTCGAGTTTCGAATCGATTGTGCAAGTTTTCGGCGGATGTGAACACTCGGGGAACTGGTGTGGTCCCGTAGTGGGTTAAGTGTTTTGTCTTGTGTTAAGTTCGGGGAGAAACTCGCGCGTTTGCGGAATTTCGCGAGAAATTTTGTCCGTTTAGCGAATGACGATTTGATCATTTTTTTTTATTGAGATTTTTAGAATTCAATTTCGTCACTATCTATTGTGTCCATATAATTAGTTTACTTTGTCGCAGATTGATTAAATTAAAAATGAGCACGAAACGTCTCGGAAAAATAACACGGACGATTCTGAGAAGTGAGTTGTATGATGTTAATGTTGGCATGAATTTTGGTGTTTGGATTTTTTGAAATCGGTGTTTTTAGTAAGAGTTTTCGATGTTGAATTTTGTTTTGATTTGAAATAAGTTCCGCGTGTGTTATTTATGGTGAAATTTTTGGATTTATATTTATGATTTCTTAAATTCTTTCACTTTATTACAATGCTAATTGAAAGATCTCATCCTTTAACAGACATATCATTGGCTTCATACACCGATAAGATGATTCAAACAGTACAATATTCTATAAAAAATATCAAAGATTAAAAAACCATAGACATACACGGCAACCATACAAGAAACGAGTGGCACTCGAGTATCGATCTCGGCACCATTGGAATAGCTCCAAGTCCGAATGGTCTTTTGCACCAAAGACATGCGTACATTGGATTTATTTATTGTTTTTCGTCCTTATTATTCGCGACAATAAATCAACATTATGCGTCCGGAGGATATAGCCTAACCCTATGTATAATACAATGTACTGTACCACCGAAAATATACTGACACTATCTCTGATTTATTTGCGAGAATGTGCTTATTACGCTCGTCGCATTTGAAGTGACGTGCCCTATTTCGGTGATGTGATTTTGGGATCAATTTCGATGAAATTGTTTAAAAAAAAATGTTATTTCAAGTGGTTTTATATGAATTTTTTTTATAAGTTTGAAATCGAATAAAAATATCTATTTCTGTTCAAGAGCTATTGATTTTTTTAATGCAATACTAGCGGTAGTACCTGGCCTTGCTCGGGACTCGGCGTTTTAAATCAAATTATTTTTTATATGGTGATCGGTCGAACGATTTATGGGAGGAGCATTTTTTTGCGGACCGTCTCATTTTGGGTTCTGGGAAATATGGTCACCTTACTTTGATGATACGAAACCTTCTCAACAAAAATATATTTTTTTATATAGGCGGGGAACATTTTTTTGCGGACTGTTTCGTTTTGGGTTCTGGGAAATATGGTTGTCCTATTTTAATGATGCTAATAACCTTTTCCACAAAAAATACATATACATGCCAATTTTCATGGCGATCGGTTGAACCGTATTGGAGTAATACGGCAACAAACAAACAAGCAAACAAATAAATATACAAATATTATGTAAAAACATTCATTTTTATATGCATATAGATTCTCTCGTTTTTTATAAAAAATTTAATTTTCTAAAAAAAATAATTTTTATTTTATGAAATTATGTGATATACGTTGTGTTAATTTTCATTAAATTTAATTTGATGTATATTGTTGGTTTCGTTCAAATTAATGTTCCGAAAATAAACACTCTAGGCATTATTCTTCGTTATGAAACAATAAGCCGAATAAAATATACATTTTTACTTTAATTTTTTTTTTTAATCAATCAAATATTTATTTAGAATACCCATTTATTTACCTTACAAATTTCAAGAAAATAAATAAAAAACATAATATTTTCTTTTGAAATACATCATAATTTTAGAACGTAAAATACTTTAAATATAATACATAGTTTTCGGTTTCATGAAATAAACTTGTTTATACTCAACAATTGGCGCACAGATTCATCATATTGAATAATTTGTCAGTTTTAATCTCATATATGATGCACTTTCAGCCGTGTTACCTGTTGTTATATCCGACGTTTGAACATTTATAATTCATAGTCTCGGTATACAAAAACACTAACTTCAGCTTACTTAAGCTTTAGTTTCAGCCGCGGAAAACGTCCGGCTTTGAATAATCACTCACTTTTCAGCGACTAAACACTTCGAAATACCTTGAGGTTTATTCGCACTCGTACTTTTATTTAAAATGAAACCGATTTTTCTAAAATTCACTAGTGTCGTACTAAGGGATTGATTTCGGATAATTTCAGCGAGCTATTTCATTTTTCTTTTATTATTTAGTGTTGTGTTTTCTTTGCGTTTACTTAATCTTGTACAAGTCCGTTCTTTTCTATAAGAAAAATTTGTCACGCACGCCTTTCTTTCATACAATAAACAATAAATCATTGTAATGGATCCAACCACAAAACTATCGAATAATTGATACAATACGATCTTTCTTGATTGAATTTATTGCGACTTTTATTCTGAACGAAGTATAAACATCGTATATGGTATATTTTAGCAATCAACAACAAGATAATAAGTAAATATAATATGCAATGCCTTGAAAGCTTTGTATGTCAAAAAAAAGTATAGCATGACCTACAATATTAAAATCATTCTCAGAAATCAACTAATAATCACATTTTATATTTTTAAAATATGTATTTTTCTAATTTCCATATATGTTAATGAAGTATAGAAATTTATAATTGAAAAAATATGTTTTATGTTTAGTTTTATAATTAGTTTGATTTTTGATATAGGCAACCAATTTGACGTTTAATTAACCGGTCAAACTCCGATTGGGACGTGCGAGCTATTTTAGAAATGTTAATTTGACATTAAATGACTTTTCGACATATATAATGTAATTTATTTTACAGCCGTGCAATATTATCCCTTAAAAACATTACATTAGTATTTTTCGACTATATAAAAATTTCAAAGGAATATTACGACCTTATATAAAGAAAGATCACTAATCTTCATAAAATTTCGTACTCCAGCGCACCGTGGACGTACAAAGCGACATTTACTCACAAAAATATTTCAACAAAACATTTCATCTTTGTATGAAAAATATTATATATATATATATATATTTTTTTTGTGACACGGAAAGACGTCTCATTGACGGTTCAAAAAAGGTAACGATCCGTCTCCCTGGCTAACGAAAAGACGCGTCGAAAATGGATACGGATTTTTTCCTTCGTTTTCATTTTCACGCTCGTTTGACGCAAAAAACGTACGGTGATATATACGAATATTGTTTGCCGACGTGTATTTACATTGTTCTTGTTACACTCGGTGTTTTATATCATTCCGTATTTACACGTCACCGTTTACTTTGCCGCCGAACGTAATAAAACGGTCCCCTACACGTATATTTCGGCATTATGGAGTCCGATAATTTAATAGGATATAACGAGAATGAATCCGGTGCTGAAGTAATAGATAATTCAAACATGAGGATTCGTGGATTTTTGTTATGAGACGTATAGTTTTAATTTTTAGTTCGTGTGTGAAAAAGATTGACCGATTTTAATTTTTTTGTTGAATATTCGGTGATGGTTTATTTGATATATAATTAATTTATTTTATAAAAAATGATAGAACGTTTGATGATTGGGATTATCTTTTATCGAATTGTATCAAATTTGAAAATACGATTGTAATACTTATTTATTTTTAAAAAAAAATATCAAATGTTTGAAAATTGGGATTATCTTTTATCGAATTGTATCAGATATATAAATGAGATTTTAATATGTATTTATTTTATGAAAGGAAGATCAAATGTTTGAAGGTTGGGATTATCTTTTATCGAATTTTATCAGATTTAAAAATACGATTTTAATATTTATTTATTTCCGGGAAATTCAGAGATAAAATTCAATTACAAAATCCTTGTAATATTTACAGAAATCCCTAACAAATCAAAACAGCTTTTAAATTCTAAATATAATCAAATCAAACTCGATCTTTTTCAAATTAAATTCAAACATAAAAACAATTTCAAGATTTGGAAAAATTACTAGCGTATTAATTCAGTTATTACAGTCAAATCAAATTAAACTTTTTAAAAATCAAATGCACTAATGAGAAATTTAACAAAATTTTATGTAAAAAAAGCATAAGTTGTAATTAATAAAATACAGTCTATTCTTCAATTGATTTTGATAATTTAAGCTGATAGCTTATAAAATTTTTTATATATAATACAAAATTAATTGCATTATTTAATAAATCAATTTGAAAATAAGTACCAAAGATATGTTTGTACATAACTTTTTTATGTTTTTCATGACATAAAATTTAAAATTTGATGTTGAATATGATTTGTAAATTGTTTAAAGAGATAAATTGATATGTATATTTCTAAATTTGGAGTATAAAAACTAATATTATATTTAAGGATTTAAGTACGAAATTCCAAGATCGTATTCTTTATTACTTTTCGTTTAATTGCGCCGCATATCACTTATTCTAGTATAGAATTTCAAAAAAATACATTTTTTTTTACATATTCTCAAAGTTGAGATCTTTAAATATAGGTCCTTATGAAGATTTTGAAGAATTTTGAAGATTTTTGAGATAAGGGTTTAGGTCCTTATGAAAATTTTTCTAAATTCGAATTATTTTTGGAGTTATAGCTATTTTCGTGGCGCGCCAACTAAACCGGCCAGAACTTTACTCAAAACTTCAACTTCAACGATCGACAAAAACCAAACACATTCAACATAAAAAAATCAAACAATCAACATTCCATTATAAAAAAAAAAAAACAACAATCACCTCATCAAACTGCACAATCGTCCTGCATCATCATCAATTGGCAAATCACTTCCGATGCAATCAGCGGAATCGGAATTCGGCGCGCGACGCTCCGATCGTTTTCATTAATTTTGGCCGTAATTCAATCGCGGCCATTTGCGAATTTCGCGAAATGTTTAATTTAATTAAGCCCGCGAAAACGCGCTCGCTAATGTACAATATTAAATGTGCACACAAAGGGCTCTCGCCGTGCGTCGGTTCGTTTGCGTATTTAAAATTTAACGGCGGCGCTTTAAAAATTTTATAAACATTACTTAATTTGAATTTATGTTCGCCCGTGACGGTTATTTCATTATTATATATGTTACAGTCAAAGTGTATTGTTAGTTAAAATATATTTTGTATGAGGTTTTAGATGATGTGTATGTTAAAATAGGTTAATCGCAAATCCATCCATATACAGCGTCACCTACATATGTCACAATGTAATTCTTTTTAACTAGTATATAGGCCCGATTTAAATAAAATCGGTTGTTGATTGCCATACCATTACGTAATAAAATAAAAATTGAATATATATTTATGCAAAATTATTTTATAAACGTGGTCTTGCGAAATGTCTCCAGAATAAAAGATTATATAGGATAAGATTATAGCCGTTATTATAATGACCATAAAGACTAAATTCGGAGCTCGCGTTATAACCTTTCTCGTGTAGCAATTATAGCCGTTATATTTGAACGGCATACAGGCTAAATTGGAACAATAAATCGAGAGCCTCAACATACAATCAAACACAGACATCTGTTATCCGTGATTATATACATGTATAGGGGATTCAAATATTTTTTCAACTGCGTGATAATCGACGTATTGCATAAGTCAATAGAGATGCTTTCCCAGCGAACATGCAGCCAATCGACACTTTTTAAAAATTTGAACGAATATATGCCGTATTGCATACACGTTAGGTAGAGACGCTATTTCCTATTACATAAATCAATAGATACGTGTATTGCGTTCACGTTTATCGTTTTATTTCATAAGCACGATATTAAAGACGTTAAGTGTATACGCATCAAGACCATATAAGAATAATTGTCAATAATTTTATAGTATATATTTGTAAAAAATTACATTGATTCAAGTCTGCGTTGGCGTCGAGGTTTGGTTGCTCATGTTAGCGTGTGAACGAACCGGGTTTAAATCCGGGCAACTGCGATTTTTTAATTCGAAAAAATGGTTGTATTGACGGGTCGATCATTTTAAAGTCGCGAGCGTCATCGAAAACACACACAGACACACAGACGAACGAAAAAACACACAGAAATCCGTTATCAAAAACAGGGAATTGGAATGTATGTATTAATTAATAGCACATTCGATAAATATATTATATGCTTTTCACTGTTATTATATGTATTCTTTTCATTTGAATTAAATCATGAAATGTCATCTTTAGTCATAAAATCCCAAATTATTAATAATTCCAATTGAGGCCATATCATCAGAAAGGTTCAAATCAAAGGAATCGTCATTTCAATTAATTTTCGTTCGTTTATAAATATTCTATTTAATCCTATAACAACCCCGAACAGAATAAAACCTCAAACGAACAACACAAACCTCTCCATCTATTCAAAAACCAAAACAAACACCCCATCTTCACAACGACCCGCCCGATCCAACCTCCACAGTATTTTTCCGCATTCATTATGTGCAGCTATTTGCGAACGCGTCTTTTCAATTAGACGAATATAATAAATTAGTCGTTTGCCCCCCCCCTGTCACCGCAGAATTTCCAAACTTCCCGAAATCCTGACGGGCATACAAAACGGAGCACACATAATCAGTTCCCCAGTATATTATATGTAATGAGAGGCGCAGAAATGAAATACGTGCGTAATAACTCTCGCATTCAATACGCACACCCATAACGCTCAGATTGTACTATTATATGGTGTATAATATGGCGTGTATTATAATTGCGTTAGCGGCTTCATTTATACTTGTTACGAGTGTTATTTTCGGGAATTATTCCCGTCCGCGTCGAAGTTTAATTCGTCTAATGAGCGCTGTGTTGTGTTACTGGTGAGGCTTCTTAGTGGTTAATCAACTGTGAGTAATCGAATTTCGGGTTAGGTATGGTGTTGATTATTGTCGATTGTTTGCCGAAGATGGAGATGGATGCGTTTTGTGTGAATTTGGTGTGTTCGAAGGGGATGATGGGTTTGTGAGAGTTTGGTAGTGTGAAGGTTAAGTCGTTGGAAATTCGTTATTGTCGAGTCAATGTATGAAACTATTATATAGGCCCGATGTTAATAACATCGATTGTGGTTTTGTTAAGAAACGGAAAACGACAAAATGTGAAAACCCGAAATGTGAACCCGATTTGAATATTTAATATTTAATTAATAAAATCAAAATAGTTCATTTGTTATTTGTTTG
>JAOXNN020000064.1:1318456-1341224 GCA_028571205.2 Hydropsyche betteni | reverse complement strand
GGTCTTTATATGCGTATACAGTTAACGTCTATAATATGATGCTTATTACCTACTGCCTGGATTGGCTTTGCCTATATATCGTAATTGTTACAATAATAAATGTACTGGTTTTATCAATTAAATATTAAATATATTCAAATCAAGTACGGGCATCGGGTAGCCTATATTTCAAACAAACAACAAATGAACTTTTTTGATATTATTAATTAAATATTAAATATTCAAATCGGGTACACATATTGGGTTCACACAATCGGGTTTTCACATTTTATCGTTTTCTGTCTCTTAACAAAACCACAGCTGATGTTATTAACATTGGGCCTATACACTAGTAATTTTAATAAATATTTTGATTTGTGACAAAAAAAGATGAATTTTTTTCGCTTGTTGTTGTAAAAATTTGATTAATAGAAACACACAGTATTGTTTGTAAAATATAGTAATAGTATTAGTTTTAGGTAAATAATTGTTGTGCATATTTCAAATAATTTCAAGACCATGTTGAATTTTAAGTTATTATAGAAATAATAGAGGTCTCTATGCGAATTTTAGTTTGGTAGGACATAGAAATTTAGAACGAAACATAAATGTTAAATTTTATCTAAAACTCGAAAAATTTAAAACATATTGTGATTATTGAATGATTTTTTTAAAATTTATAATTTTTTTAAAAATATAAGGCATTTAAATAAAGATTGAAAAAAACGATATACATAAACTTAAACTCATCTGGAAAAATATTTGTTGTGGATGCTAAAAATATTGTAAAATTGTATTCTAAAAAACTAAAATATAATATATGTATTTTCCTAAAAAAAATATAACTTAAATTAGGATGATGCTTCGTTTACAGACTCTCTAAAACTTTTGAAAATAGAAAAAAATTTGATATTCAATATGAGAAAACTAATAAATTGTACAGAAAATTAATTTCCTAGAATATTCCTAGAAATGCCAATTAATATACGCATATGAATAGCAATTTCAAACTGAAAATAGTCGCTCGTATGCAATTTCAAACATGTCTTTCACAAATATAACACATTCCGAGAATTCCACTCCCACAAAGACAGTTTTTTATCTCCGTTTCTGCAGCACAACATCAATATCAACATCCCTTACGTCAATTTCAACTGCGCCATCACTCGAAAACAAATTAACGATTTATTATAATTTATATTAAATACCCAAAGTGAATAAAAGGTTATAACGTAAACGCATATCCATCGATCAATCGGCGGCGGAACGTTTTGCGTTTATCAACAAAATGTTTTTCCTAGTCGAATTTCTTATTCGCGCACATTTCCGCAGAAACGGATGTCTAATGGTTTATTTTTCGTTCGTTATTTCGAAATGCTCCAATATGTTTTCTTTCGGGTTGAAATAACGCTTTTTTATGGTTGCGGACATAAATTTGTCGAAAGCTATTTACGAATGTCGGTTCATTCGACAATTAACACAATTCAACGGTAATGAATATGAAATCGCAGCACGGAATCGGTTTGACTTTTTCTGATACGTATAAAAGAAAAATTTATATGTTTTTAATATTTATTGGTTTTTTTGTCTGGTTGAGATCTAAAACCAGATATTTAGATTTAGCTTATTTTAGCTACAAGCTTTTTCGAAAGCTGATTAATTCTGAGTGTTTTTTGCAAGGATCGAGAAATTTATATTTAAATCATGAATTATTATTATATTAAAAAAATTTTCATCTAAGTAATTTTTCGTCTTAAAACAGTAATATTACATGAATTATGCATGTTTCGGGAAAATTATTTAAATTCGTTATAAATTTTTCTCTCACTCGAAGTTCGATTTATTATTTTGAATTAATGTCGTATCAAAAGCGCAATTTATCAAAGTCAAATAAAATAATATTTGAAAAAAAAAATAATTTATTCTAATTTATGTTCAAGCAAAAATTAATTCGTAAAAAATCAAATACTATAAATTTTTAAAACACAGATTCGAAATTTTCTCGCGTTTATTTATACGCGTGAAATATTTATACACACTGATCGGAATATATATATAAATAATCCGAAATAAATTCGCTACCCAAATTTTTATGTTGAAATTGTGTAAATACATTATATTATATAAATATATATAGCTATTGGGTAGCCCATTAAGTAATGGACACATAAAATATTCTTTCAAATGAAAAAAAAATTGAGTGAAAATCTCACACATTATTAATAAAATATGATAATTTTCACACGTTCTTCAATGCTATAACCGTCTACAGTAATTTTCTGTACACTACCAAACAATTGACAACAAATTTAACAGATGTCACTTTAACAACATGGCTGCTATAACTTAACAAATTTCAAGCGTCCCTATTGAAAGGCCCCGTATAAAGAGATTTTATTGCATTCACACAAACTTCGACTTTGCAGCGTTTAGCAAACGATAAAAAGCCAATCTTTGAGTTTTAAGGCCAGTTCGAAGGATCTTTATGACAAGACAAGTTGCTGAATTCTATTTTGACTTTGCTGGCGAAAATGGCGCGCTGGCTTGACCGCAATATGAAATTCAAATTGTGCGGTTTGACCCGTTGTTGTGCGCGAGCGGCTAACTTATTATTTCGCTTTCATCATATTCAAGTGAGTCCGTTTGAAATTCATCGTGATATTCCATCATAGTGTTGTTTGCATAATACATT
The DNA here is from genome assembly GCA_028571205.2 of Hydropsyche betteni. Classification (NCBI taxonomy): domain Eukaryota; kingdom Metazoa; phylum Arthropoda; class Insecta; order Trichoptera; family Hydropsychidae; genus Hydropsyche; species Hydropsyche betteni. The sequence continues at coordinate 1,338,553 of JAOXNN020000064.1, read as the reverse complement.
ATATGTATGTATATCCGTACATAAATATTTTATTTGACTTTTGAAGGGAAAACTTATATTATTTCGCGGTTACTTTTATGTGCTCAGTAGTTTCGAAAATTCTTAATATAGATGAATATACTTATAATCAAATCAATTATAATGTTTTTGTAAAAACAGATTTCCTTTTATTGGTTTTAATAATAAAAATATTTTGGAACTTCTTTCCGAAGACGCGAGACAAAATTTCAATTGTAAAAGTTTTTCATTTAAAAAAAGAACCTAATAGATTTAAATATAATTTTAGCGAAAAAATTAATAAAGTTTTCCCATGCTGGCTTTAATTTATTATATTTACTTCGATATTCTTCTCTTTTCAACCGAAGATTAAAAAATAAAATTGTATTTTTTCATTGACTTTTGTTACGCTGAAAGTGACGATAAGTAATGTCAAAGTTGTTAATTATAAAAGTTGGCGATTAAAATTAAACAGCGACTCAATCTTTTTATTTTCAAGCTCGATTCCATGATTTTAATTAAAAAATAATAAATCAAAAAAGCGGGCAACTGAAAAAAGACAGTTATTTCCGGCTTCAGCGATCGGAAAAATATGCTGAAAGTTTAAACCAACTTGATGAAAATAATTCGAATTTTCCGCTTCATTTCCGATTCGTATTTTCGATATATATTTTTACATTCAATTATTATTTAAACGCTTAGTAATAAATGCATAGTCAATTATTTAACATTTTGATTTCTTTTCATAATTCAATTCAATGATTGACTATTTTGAATCTTTATCAATTTTTTTTTGAAGTCTTCAATTTAAACTCTTATCTTAGTTCTCAAATTAAAGAACTTAGAATATTTTATAACAAAAAAAATGTTTAAAAACTTTGATTAATTACAAAATAATTCTGATGTTTAAAAACTGTATAATAACATCATATCGATCAACATAACGATCAACCTATTGATTTTTGGATCACACTTCCACCCAGAATTGTAATTTTAAAATTATATAATAGTATTGAGGTCATTTGCAATAATCAGTTTCTAGTATTCAATTGACTTAACTTTTATTTCTAACACATTGTTTAATAACATAACGTAATCCTCAACCCAAAAAAATCTCATATTTCAATCAACGTAATTAGAAACAATTCCAAAAATAACAAAAGCGTATAAGCAAAACCTCAAAGCACACACACCCCAGGCCGAAAAGATTAACCCGCATAGTTCATCCCCTAATACGCACCCCTCACACGCACGTAATGATCGAATTTCGCCCCGACCGGGGGATAAATGATAATGATTCCTCCGAATTAATCCTCGGCCTATCGTTTTCGATCACGTTTCTTTGTATCGTCGTTCGACAAAGGCGGATATTAAAGCTCGCTCGTATAAAAGTGATGTGTACGTGCGCGCGAGCTTTATGCGTGACGAACGAGCTTTTGATCAACGGATGCATTGTGTGTTCGTTTGTCATAGTCGGGTGTTAATTGGTGGAGGCTTTTAATTAATATTTGATGGGGTCTTTGTGAATTATGTGGGAAAAACGGTGGATGGTTTTGATTTTTAGAGTTGGGTTTCGATAGAATATGTTGAGAAACTTTGAATCATTACAGTTACATAAGATTTATAAAAATAAAATAAAATATATAAATATAAAAGATGTTTGGTTGTTTACAAAATGTGATCCAAAAAAATGTGCCAATGAAAGTAAAACTTTTCTACTAAATCAAATAACTGACTGAACAAAGCTTGTTCATACAATGACTAAATTTCATTGATATTTCTATTTTTATGTTATTTTTGATACCAAATATAATGAATAAATCAATGATATATTTTCGGTTATAATTTCTTTAGCAAATTTCAAAATATTTGTCCATCTTTTCATTCAATTTATGAAAGACGCAAAGTTTTCGCCAGATATAGATTACAAACTCGATTGCTCGATGTATTCGTCTTTCAATCAATTAAATTTTTACTGGAAGGCCTAATTTTATTCAGAAACATAACGAAACTTTTTCATGGGAACGCTTGAAAAGCAATTTTAAAGCGAGTTAATAAACAACTTTTTAATTAAACTCCATTATATCGCTTTCGAATTCGTATTTTGAATCGATGAGGCAAAAATTCACCTCAACTTCGTCGCATCTTCGAACGCGAAATTTCGAGAATTTTATAGATTCTGGGAAATTTTCAAGTGTAAAAGTGTACACACTTCCGTCGCTTTTCACCCCGAGGCTTATAAGAAAAATGAATAATTCGCAGAAATTGATAGAGAGGACGAAATTCCCAATAATCCATATCCGGATGAATGAAATCGCGAGTTGTTTGACGATGAAATTTCCCTACAATATAATATAAGGAGTATAGATTAAATTTCACAATACTTATCAAACCAAAGCTTAAGCCAAAGAATATAAAATCGATATTTTTTTATTAAATTTATCTTTTGTATTATATATAATATATATTATATATTGATATTTTCATGTAGTAACATTTCCAGAAATGTTCCATTTGATTCAAAGTTTTTCATCACCAGACTGGAAATCGGGCGAATTTAGCCTTGCGAAGATAAAATAAAGCACCATTTCGTGGAATATAAAATATACGCAATTTTACTGCTTTAGGATATATAAAAATCGATGGCGAAATTGAAATATATGGTGAGTTCCCGGAAAATCGGAAAAACACCATATTGAGAAACACGAACTATCACCCGCAATGTCAAGGAAAATTTAAGCAATTTTTCTTAAACTGTAGTGAAAGCAAATATAATATTGTAATGTTGACATTTAATATTTTAACAATATTTTTAATAGTGTAGTGCTTTAAAATTGTTGTTTCCCTTTATTTTTTATTTTTTTCTTGTACTGATCTTTTATATTATGTATTTTTAATTGTTTATATTGTGTATATATGCTTCTTTTCGTGTGTATTTATATTATCTACTTCTTATGTTTATATTGTTCTTTTTTTATTTTTTTTAAATAAATTTTGGGGTTGGGTTTAGATGATAACGTAACCTCGACCACAACAGACTAGGCTAAGGAGGAAAAAAAAAAACAATATTTTTGAACATTTATTGAATATTAAACTGATTTTTCAAAAATATTATATGGAAAACTTTTTATGAAAAATTTATTGAAAGTACTTAATATATATTTTTTCATTGAGCTCAAACTTTTTTCGAATTGAAAAGTCGAAATATAAAATTTGGATTCATAAAATATATTTCAAATTACATTTTTCATCGAAAAATTGTATTAAAAATTGAAATCGTACATTTAACGCGATCGTTTGATCGTGGAAAATGCGATAAAGAATCGAAAAAAATGTCCCCAACATATTTCATTCCTCTCTGGCTAATATAGGAAACATAAAGGCAGAAAGAGACCAGAACCATCTGAGCCTTGATGGGAAGTAATTTTCACGATTTTCCTCCGCATGTAGTACAAAATTCGACATCTTATATTTTTACGAGCACTAAATTTTATCACCTTACACGTGTAGCGACTCGCCACGGAGAGCTTTATCAGGACATCCTCATTTATGAATACGCTTACACCCCAATATACACCCGTATCCTTGTACCTGTGAACGAATATATTTTATATATCTGTATCGTTTATACTTGAGTGTGTGTGTGACGACCTTTTTCGCAGATTTATTATTCACGTAAGGAAATTCGTGCGAAGTAATTGAAAGTTCAACAACCGAATAAATCAATCCGCATCCTCTTATGAGGGTGCATTTTGAAGGCATTGAGTGTCGTTTATGAAATAGGATTTTGGAAATTTTATTATCATTTTATATAAAGTCTATTGAAGGACAAGGTTTTAAATTTTTAAAATGTGATTAGAAAAAGATAGCTTTCAAAGACTCTGTTTACTAATTGTGATTTCTTAATAATGATCACCATCTGATAATTCGTGATTGCAGCCCCATTACGTGTCGATTAATTTTGATTATCTATGGAAATTTATAAGTTTGATTAAATAATAAATAATTTTTTGATATAATACTGAAAATTTAGGCATTTTTTATTTATGTAATTATGAGGATAATTTTTTAAAACTTTTCGCACTAATAACTTAATTTTTTATTAATTATGCGTAATTAAATACTTTAACTTAACTTAAACTTAAGTCGTAATTTAAAAACCCCATTATTGATAAAGAATTAACACATAAAAACAATACCTTTTATTATTTTTTCTCATACTTGGTAAAATACTCTTAAAAATTTAAATACAAAAAACTTCTTATTCTCAGAATTTTCATATTATACATAAGATTTATAATACGCCAATTTATTTATTAGTTAACTTCATCACATTTGACATAAACCGTCAATTCATCAGACTTCATCACTAAGCAACATCAACCTAAACAGAATGAAAACTAATCCCTTTCAACGCAAACCAAATTGAACGACATCCAAGAATTTATCCGATCTTTAACGTTCACCATAAACGAAAATGCCTATCGGATTACATTCATAATAAACTTCGAGTACACGTGATACGAAAAACACGTTTCGTCAAATCGCCTCTCTCATTATATTAATTATATCCCCGAAAAATCCTTGGGTATGAGCCCCTAATCCATTACCTTCCTGTAAAGTCCCCTGGAGACAATACCCGTGGATCCTGACATCCTTACGAGCGTCCTGACAGTGTGTTCTGAAAACCTTTCATGTGTCCTGAAGCCGAGGGTTGCGTCTCCCCAGTGTCGTGAATCGTAATAGATTGTTGCGAATCTTAGCGAATGTGTGTGCTCAATTTGGGATGTAAAATACGTTTCAGCGCTTTGGTGCTAATTTTAGGCTGTAAAAACATCTGTTGGTGGATGTTTATAATGCTTGATGGGTTTTTTTATGTGTGTAAATTTTTAAACATGTTTCATTGAACAATATAATTTTGTGATTATAATTTTATCTAAACGAAAATTTTAGAATACGTGAATGTGTAAAAATATTTATATATAGCTTTTACGTGAAACTTATTTCATTCACTATAATAATAAATTTAAGCTTTTCACAGCAGCGATCATTAAAAATGCCTCAAGTCGTTAATTATTTCACAAAAAAATACTTTTTTGTGAAGTCATTTTAAAGCAATTCGTTGAAATTAGGCAACCGCCCAAAGTTTCAATATTTATCGCTCTTGATTCTCAAATAGAAAAAAAATTCCGATTTCTTTAACTTCGCATTCTAAATGCTTACTTGGATTTTAGATATATCATTAACAGTTAATTGATTTATTGGTATACGATCCAAATAACAACTTGGTAATTTACCGATTTTTTAAATATTTTTTTTTCAAATATTTTTGAAATATGTTATTGGTTTTTTTTAGGAAAGTATTTTTGGTTTTGGTGCTAATACAATGCACGGACACCGACGTATCGCTCGAAAACCAACAGTTTGTTATTTAAAATAAGTATCGCAATCTCTCGATAGACGGACTGTGGAAATGTCAAATGTCTATTCAAGTGACAGATTTTATTCGCGTCTATCAGTAATGTATAACCTCAAATGTCAAAGTTGCACGAAATCAAGCGACGTGTACACCAGTTAGATCGCTGTGGACCAATCATATAATATGTATTAATAATACATATTGTATGTTTTAGAAGGAGACACCATAGATAGCATAGCTCTGCTTATATATAGCATAGGTCTTTGATTTAATGTTTAAGATGTGTTGATGTACACGTGACAATCTCATTGATGACAAATAACTTGTATGTAAAATATACAAATATTATGACTGAAATCCCTTCGAAACCATTCTCAACGAAATATCTATAATATAAGGTAAATAGAACAAATTAAAAAAGTGATTCCAATTTCAAATATCGTAACCACCGAGATATATACGCGATTGCGAGCTGTCACTTTGACAGTTCATCTATAGAGAGATTGCGATATTTATTTTAAATGACAAACTGTTTTTTTTTGAGCGATATGTTGGCGTCCGTGCGTTGTATTAGCACCTTGGTTTTTTTATGTTATTTGTTGATGTTTTTTTCAAAATTTAATTTACCAGTAATAAGAAAAAAATACCGCATTAATAGTAAACGAAATTTTCAGCATATCTGCCATCCTTAGTGGATTTGTTTTTCAAAAATTGACATCACATCAATTTAAATTCGATTTAAGAACTTCAAGTTGCTACTTACATGAATAGGCAGCCAGCAAAAGGCGAAAGCAGCCACAACGACCAGCACCATTCTGGTGACCCTCCTCTTGCCCCTCCTCGACTCAGCAGACAGCCTCTGACCGGGAGCGTTGCGCCAAAGCCTGACCAACAACCTCACATACAATCCACAAATGAGACCCAGCGGAACGAAATACGAAGAAGCGAAGAAGCTGATGTAGAAGAACGCCTTGTCACACCAGGTCCCTTCCAAGAAGCCGCACGACGATTGTATCCTGTCCCCGTTTTCGTACTGCTTCATCCCGTGGCAAATAGCTACGGGTATGGCCGACGTGACTATGAATAACCAGGCCAAACTTATCGCTTTGAACGCATTGGTCTGGGTTCTTACTCCCATCGATGCTACGGGGTGCACCACCGCCAAATACCTGTCCAACGACATCAAAACTAAGGTGTAAATCGACGCATGTGCCGTGACCACTATCAAATACTGAACAACTTTGCACCAAACTTCCCCGAATGGCCATTCTGTTAATACGTAGTCCGTGGCTGTGAATGGGACGCAGAATATGACGAATAGTAAATCGGCGACTGCTAGATTGATGATGAGGAGATTAGTGGTGGATCTCATGCCAGGATTGGCAGTTACTACCAGAACCACTAAAGCATTGCCTATCAGTCCAGCTAATCCTATAACTCCGAAGAAGACTGGGACAACTGCTGATATAAGTCTTTGGTCTATACCCAAATCTGGTTCTGTTATGTTGGTCAAAACTGTATCGTTCGAATCTGTTATGGAGGTGTTCATCCATACTGCATCTGGTTGAGTCATCTTGATGGATAAATATAAAATATATTTTTTTGATAAATTTATCTCTTTCACAATTTGCGCTTCATGTTTTTCTTTTAGAGACCCACGCCTAGTTCTATCTATACATGATGTTCTTCAGCTATATTTTTTGCATTCGTCTATTCTTATTTTGTCAATCGAATTTTCATGCTTTCATATATATGAGAATTGTTTGTTTTTGCTCTTCAATCTTCGAGTATTTAATATACGATTGGAACTCGGAAAAAAACGGCAAAATGACGCTTTCAGCTGAAACTCAATGCTCCTTCTGTAAATAAATAAAGAAGAAAAAATTTAATCTTTCTTAGTGAGTGAATAAAAATCTGTTTTTTCATTTGGGAAAATAATTTCTAGTTATAATGTCTTTTATGTATAAAAATTCGAATAGCGTGTTTGCGATGTTTTTTTCATATATGGAAAAATCATGAGTCAATGATTTTCATGACGTTTAATATTGAAAACTGAAATATTAATTAATGTTTCGTAACGAGACGAATGAACGAACGAACGAACGAGACGAATTTAGAAAGAAGTTAATTTTATATTGAACGCGAAAGAAAACGAATTTCGCGAGCAATTTAATATCGAAATAAGAAACTTCGAAACAATTTCAATATATGCTATAGTTTTAGTTTCAAAATCATCTCAAGATAAGTTATTCATATCAAAAGCAAAACCGTAAATATCTCGAAATATATAAAATAACTGAATAATTTATACGAAATTTCTGCCAATTTGCTCTCTCCAGAATTTATCGTTATTTTATGTATATTTTATGCGTTGTATGTTTTTCAGACGTGTAAAATGAAGGTAATTAAAGAAAAATAACAGTTTAACATTTCACGGCGGAAGAATACCATAAACATACTATACATAATATGAGCAAAAACCACAATTAAAATAGCTGAAAATTAATAGTTTTTCAACTGTTTCAAGACAAAATGAAGACTAATCTTTCTTTGTCAAGATAACATTAGAAATCCGTTACATAAATAAAAACTATCTTTTATCAAATGGTCTGAAAAGACATGTACATGTACTAAGCATATCTTATATCAACTTTGCTTTTACAAAAAACACATCTTCAATATAAGTACCACATAGAAATTCAAACATCAAACTGTTTCAAAATACATTCCACACTATTTTATACGTATCTATGGTTTCGTTCCAGTTTCCAGTTTCACCTCATCACACAAAATTTTCGAATATTCAAGCGTGTCGTCGAATATCGCAGTACTTCGTTCCCGTTTCAGCGCCCTACATTCCCTATTTACTTCTCCCTATACACAGTGACACACATCCGGATTTAAATCCACTTGTAAATCACCAGACCCTCTTTGTTGTTACGAACTTAACCGAACTTCCAGCTGAAACGAATTCCCTCCATTTCGCTCGTCGGCAAACTTCCTTTCACGTACACTTTTCAGCTAAACGACAAATTTCATCAATTATCGAAACCGTTTCTAATTAGTATCGTCAGTGGATTGAATGGAAATCAAAGATATTTTGATTTATATTTGCGTATAAAAGCTTTATGTTTTATGTGGGTATAAAACGAATTCATAGGCACTTTGTGGTTGATAAATGTTATGTAAAAAAGTTGAAATTCGTGCTTAAAAGTTAATTAGTGAGACTTGTGATTTTCGCATAATTTATGGGAGAATTTTTTATCACTATTTTTAAAATGGAACTTTTACGATGTAGATAGAGTTTTTACGGGAATGCTTTTTTCGTAGATTTATCTTAAAGATGTCGTGAATGTCGAAAACTTTGCGTAAAAGTCCCAGTGCGGATCCCGAATTTCGAATGGTCGAAAAAAAAAACTTAAAGGAATAATCTATAAAATTATGTAGGTATTTTTTCGGCTCATACGTAACGAGACAATATTTTATCTATTCAAAATGGCAATAAAGCGAATCTATATGAGATAGCTTTTCGCAAACAGATAAAAGAACACGTATAGACTTTTTATCGTGAAATTTTCCTGTTAGCATATTTAATTTTCCCGCGCGAGTAAATTTTGAACAAGACCAAAGAAAATATTTATAATGTGCGTAAAAAATTCAAAAGCGAACCGTTCTCACACATACATGAAACTTCAAAATTTTATTTCCACAAATATTTTTCGGCAAGTCGTTTTGCTAGACCGTTTTATAATTACAGGTTGTTTCGTGAAATAGTATCGATTGAATACCTTCAGAAAATTATAAAAAAAAAAATACTTTTCAGAATATATACACAAAATGCAACAGTATATTTTGCAATCATTAGATATATGTTTTTTTAAACCATTCGGGAAAAAATGGTTTTAGTGTTTAACTTATTTTTGAAAGAGTCCCTTCTGAAATATACTATATATAATCTCAAATACTTCAAAGATGATTTTTATAATATAAATATTTATTCTTGAAAATAATTTTTTTCGGAAACACCCGCTGAAGTTTCACCGAGTACAAGTCGTCATTTTCGCGAGGCATTAAAATTTTACAATTTCACCGAGCCAGTTCGACGGAAATCATAATGACCTATAAAAAAATAATAAACACTCGTGTATAAATATTCGATGTGCAATTAAATTTCACTCGCCAAAACTGAACTGTTATAATAAAAGCTAAGCCCGCCCGCAGGTCGGTTTACGACCCGTTTTTACATTTTGGGGGATTTTATGTGAGTGCTCCTAGATTCAGTTGTCATTCGTTTATTGTACATAGTATATAAAATATATGTTTGTATTTATTTAACTTTAGTATATAATAATTTCATTATCGGAAGTGGCACCAAAGCCAGAGATTTAAATTGCCACCAATAAAACGAGCGATCGGCTAAATTTAAAACCGATCCCGGTATTAGAATGGTGTATTTTTTTTATACGAAGTAAATTACGAGCTTTGAGATCGGCTTTTTTTAAATATCGGAATTTTTAACTGAAGGAATTGGGTTTGAAATATTTTTGGATCTTGAATACATATTCATGTTTTTTTACTACCGCTTAAAATATATTCTATAAGTTTTATTATCATAACATTTTATTATCGCTATAAAAGTATCCCAATAATCTTTAACTTGTTTATTTTATTAGGTGCTTTTAAAAAACATATTTAAGTCGTTAATTCTATGTTTAATGCATTTTAGAGGAGTAAACAACGATCCGTTAAATGTAGGCTTAAAGTATTTTAAGGGTTGAAGTTAATTGAAGGCCTAACGAAATGGAATGATTGTAGTATTTTGTTACAATGTTAATGCAAAACATTTTTATAATTACATTGCACTACGACATAAAAGTTTTAATAATTTGTAGAAATGTAATTTAAACTTATGAAATTGTGCATATCATGATAAAATACATTTATATTCAAAGTACTGTCTATAAATCATACACTGAAAGCTGTAATCTTTGAATTATTGCATGCCTTTCAATACAATAATGCAATTTCGATACACAAAAGCTATAACAATAAAAAAAGTTGAAAGAACTACACAAATTCTTCCTCACTTAACTACTTTCTTTTTCCGTCCTTTTGATGATTCATATTATTTGTTTGGAGAAATAAAAAACCGCTTTCGTGATATTCAGCTCTTAACAGTCATCAATCTATTCTTTGAAGATTTTTGCATGAAAAACGTCCATACATTTATACGCTTCGAAATAAATAGTTCTTTTAGTACAAATCGTGCGTGGCGCCGCTTTTTGTTTCAAACATAAACTGTTATGATATTAGCATTTCAGACACAGCAATCTATCATTTTTTCAGCACAAACATTTCAACGAAAACATCAATCTATTTGGCATAACGATAAATTGGTTTTCGATATATATATTATATATACTTTTAATCGATTTGGCTATAATGTATATTAAATGAAACAATATTCCATCACCTTCGATCGTAAACTTTATATAAGGCTCATGCTCCGTTTATTACGTCCTAATAAAAGCAATAAATGAGAAAGTCTTAGGGAGTTGAAAGACTACAAAAACACTATTAAGTGAAAAACAGCATAAAAACGAAATCTACTTCGATTGCACGGAAATGAAAATAAGAGTTTTTTCAGCGAGAGATATAAAGGATCGTTAAAAAAAAATACTGATATTTTACGAGTGTTTTTTTATATAAAAACGAAAAAGTTTTCCCATTAAAAAATTCATTTTAATATAAATTTTTACGCGTAATATTCAACGGTCAGTAGAATTTTGAACTTGAACGATTTTAACCCATTTATACATATTTTTTGTGACGATAAACTTTGCCAATATTACGATCTATCAAATTTATTATGGAATCATTGAAGCGGGAAAAGTTCAAATCGAAAGCTCTCTCTCGATAGAAACTAAAAGCTAATTCATGTATATATTATAATACATGTATACCTTATATTATAAGTACCTTATATTTCCATTAACATAATAAAAATACGAAATCGATTATTTTAATATATATTCCTTTCAATAAACCCCTTTAGGATTACCGTAAGTGATTATGAATATAAGTTTTTTCGAAACAACTCGATCTGTAACGAATCCATAAACTATATTACAAAGTATAAAACTTTTTTATCATTGTAAGAAGGTCTACGTGTTCAGGAACTCACCGCATACTTTGCTTAGTACTTTTTTATCTCAAAACACATAAACCATACACATTTACTCAGCAACATTTTCAATATTTGAACAAGATAATTCCAGGAAAATTTTCATCAATGTTTTTGTAGCACTGGAGAAATCCAAACACTATTACACAGCCTGCCGAACCTAATAAAAGAAAATCGATAAACTAATTACACAGCGGCGTCCGGCCAGCAATTTGTATAATATAATACATGAAACACCGTTCTAAATCATATTTATCAAAAATTAATAATCAAATTTTTCTACAGATACGAGCCCAGAAAATTGCTAGTAACACGTGCCACATAAAATATAAAGGGAAAATTTTTGAATTATAATGTTATGATAATATTATCGATAAGGGCACATGCGTGCGCTCCAATTCCCGCACACTCGCGATCGCATCCGATAATAAAACGATCGACTTTAACACATCATACGAACCGAATGAAGCCTTATTTGTGTTTATTTTTTTATGAAAAACATCCGAAAGGGCACCTTGGAATGTATCATAAATAATAAATTCCGATAGTAATGAAAATACGTGATGAATTTTGGTTTTGAAAGGAGAGAATCTTCTTACGTTACTGTTATGATTCGGTCTCCGAAGCGTACGTGTTTTGTAATGTAATAATTTTTTTTGGTGAAAATTACATATCCACAGAGCCATTTATTGATTAGATATTACAAGAATAATAGAAGTTTGTTTGTGAGTTGTGGCATATCGAAAGGTGAGTGATCGTAATTTAAAATAAAACTTTATTATTGAATTTTGTATTAAATTTGTAAAAATTGACACGTTGTGTTAATTTTATAAAAATTCAAGTTTCTTTGAGTGACATAAAAATTTGAAAGATGACAGAAATGTCGATCATGTATCACAACATATGGTCGACTCATCGCGAAAGAATTTCTGACTAAAATATAAGTTACTGGGTAAAATTACTTTTATTATTCATGTAACGTAATTTTTTTTGGTTTTTGTCTATTTTTTAAATTAAATTTAACAGTTAACTTTTTTTTGATATTGTTTATATATGAGAATGCAGTTTTAAGTATAAACATATAATACAAATCAATTTTAGTATTAAGAATTATATTTACATAGATTAATCAAAATTGATATTTCAAAATAAGATTCGAAAGTTTAACAGACGTAAAAATGTTGTTGTTTTTTTATTATCTTCAATTATCTCCGTTTTAAAGTTAAACAATGTTTGTTTTTATAATATTCGTTCACTTCTACCACAACAACCTTCCAATTTAGGAAAGTGCCATCCAAGGAGGCGCTATCACGTCGAAAATCACACAATTGCTTAAGACGCTGATCTGCCAGGTGCGAAGGCGGTTTTTGCACCTTTTTCAAATTAACTTTTGCTTCGAGTTCTGCGCTTTCTTCCCTGAAAAGTTACACGCTAACGAGAGAGACTGAAGCTTTTCAGACCCTATCCGAGTGTGTTTTCCAATAATCGCTTTCAATGATAAAAAATGAACTTAACGATGTTAATATGTACACAAATCGTTTGATACATTGAAATTTTATCGAATTCCTCTTTCATGTCGTAAACTTTTGAATTTATATATGACGCTTTTGATTTTGAACGTTTGACGTTCTAAGAGTGAATCTTGCTAAATTTTCATTAATTGGCACTCGCAATTAGCAATGTCGTGTTATTTTCATTCAAGATATTTCAGATTGAGCCGGCGTGTTTCATAAAACGCTTTTGAAGAAGAGCTTCAGTCGTTTGTTTCACTATTGAGTTTTTATACGTTTGATATAATAATAATAATTTTAATGCTTATAATAAAAACGGCATTGACATAATTCATATTTCACCAAAAAATTGGCAAGAAATTTCGTTCAAGCGTTTTCGTCGTAAATTGGCTAGATTTTATACAAAAAAATAAGTATTGAAGCTGTAAATCTTGTTATCCAAAAAACTAGACTTTTCCATTAGCCGATTTAGAGAAAAATCTGAACATAAATATATATAACAAAAATATATATGACATATTCTTCATTATATATTAACAGAAATACGTATTAAGGATATTCAAATTATACACAATTTGCGGCATGAATAATTTCCGCTTATTCATTAATTATAAAATTTATCTTCTCAGTTTTAGGGTTAATTTTCCGGAATCACTTTTATTACCACATATCCTATTACCTTTGAGTTTAGTATCCCGCGCTATATTCATACCTTTACCGTTTTTTCATCCCAAAAAGCCCTTTTTTATCCATATTTCGACCCGATAAGTCTTCGACACGTCTTTTGTGTGTCTACGAAATAACGTCACATTATAAAACTCCAAATCGCTGTAATAATGCTCTTGCATGGCCCGTATAAAAACGATTCCGTTTTTATACTGTCGCATATAAGGCTTTTATTTTCTCGACCGATATATATAAGCGACAATCCATATGAAATAAAGTATTGCCGTACTGAAAATATCTATTGCTGGATTTTTTTATTTTAATTTAAGTATCGGATTCTGTACACGTTTCTGTCGTTTTGTTTGCAGTATCAATTAAATTGATGGGATTTAATAAAATTGATAAATAATAACTGATAATGTGTTTGGAAATAATAATAACAATTTATTTTTTTTAAATATATGTAAAAAGATATCCCCTTTATATAATAGCGGATTTCTGTGTGTCTGTCTGTGTATATGTCCGTTCGGATGACGCTCGCGACTTTTTTTTGTTTTTTTGATTATGATGATAATCGTGATGATGAACAAATGAACTGGTTTTATTAATTAAATATTTAATATTCAAATCGAGTACGGGCATTGGGTAGCCTCTACCTCTGGCTTCGCCTATATATCACAAACAAATAACAAATGAACTTTTTTGATTTTATTAATTAAATATTAAATATTCAAATCGGGTACACATTTCGAGTTCACACAATCGAGTTTTCACACTTTATCGTTTTCCGTTTCATAAAAAATCCACAGGCGATGTTATTAACATCAGGCCTATTTACAAGTTTCATAATATTCTTGTAATATTTAAAAAAAATTCTAACGTATTATTACAGTTTTTACATTTCAAATATTGTTATAACAATTACGTAATTATAATTACGTATAAAATTACTATTAATTATACATAATAATTTAAATTGGACTGTTTAATTTTCAGACTTAACGTTTTTCACTTCAAATTCAACTATAAGAAAATATAACAATATTATTAAGACCTTTGTAATACTAATCAATGAAATTCATTACTATGAATTATTGTTGATTTCTTGAATTTGAAGTGCAAAAATAATACGTAATACGGCATCAATAAAACGATTTTTTTCTATATTTAAATATGTAATACAATTTATATTTCTAATTTTCATCTGATAATCTTAGTTTTTTATCATATCAATATATGTATCTATCAATAAATCTTTAAAGTTCTTCTAATTATTAGAAGATCTAATCATTCTCGAATCATTCCATATTACATATTACATTCTTTACATATAATTATCTAACATGTAACGATTTAAAAAATGATTTCATTATATAACATGGATACATAAGATAAAGTACATAAACACAATTACGACACATAAACTCAGAAAGGAAATATATTTTTGGAGGACAATCGTTTCGAACAACAAACTGCAAACGAGCGGTTTTAATATAAGAAAGCGCGCTCGTTTAAATAAACAACTTTTTTAACGACGAAAACGAGCGCATTTTCCATCTTCGAGCACATCGAATTTTAACGAAGCAAATAAATTTTTCCGTCGCCGCCAACAAAACTTAACTCATTAGAAGGAGTCTGTTGTTTTCCAAAACGCCAAAGAGAGCTACGCCTAGTTTGAACGAGCCTACTGTTTCCAATGACCGGAATAACAATGTATTATACAGAACGGCCACTGAAGGACTGAAGGGTTTTGAAAGTCATAAATTGTTCGTTTTCAATTTTATTTTTTCGTAGAAAAATATTTGGAGATTGAAGTGGTTACGTTTGATGTCCGACAAACAGTAAAACTGGGATTTATATTCTAGTGAAAGATTGAAACACAAAGAAAATACCGAGAATGTTTTAATGCAAAATTATTTGATTTTGAGTGACAAGGCTTATTTTTATTTAAATGAGTACATTGATAAAAAAAATCTTATTTCAGGGTACTGAAAATGTCAAAGAAATTGTAAAAATATACTGTTTGATGTAGTGTTTTCTTTGACTTCAGTAATTGATCTTTCATTGGAATTGAAAAGCTCAATCGCTAGATATCAAGTAAAACTCAAGTGCTATTTCACCTATGAAAACTAAAAGTAAAATAAACATCGTATATTTTTTTGGTTAAATATTATTATATTAATAGAAAATAATCATAGAATGAAATAATTCGCTTAACTGAAAGTAAAAATATTGCATGAAAGCAAAAATTTTTTTTCTATAGTTCTATTCTTATTAAAGAAAATCTTAAAATGGTTTTCTGTTACTTTTGATCATGTATATTTACCTAAATATATTGAAAATGATATTATTTGAAAATTCTTTTAGTGAAAAGTTTGTTAATAAATATATGGTTTTGAAAAAATATGGGCAGGAAAATATATACGGTCGATAGTGTATATATCCATTTTCATCTCCATCAGATGCTCTATAGTATATATCGAAAAATTAAATTAAAAATGAACTAAAAACTTTCAAAAAACTCTTATGTGACCAATAATGATAAAGATATTTGGTCAACAAATTTATCACAATAATAACAACAACAACAACAATAATAATAATAACGGTGATTATAATAATAATTATTATTATTACTATCACTATCATTATCATTGTTATTATTATTATTATTGTTGTTGTTATTATTATTATTATCGTCGCCACCGTCATTATCGTCATTATTATTATTATTATTATTCCTTAAAATAGTCATATAATAAATAAATAAAAATACAATAACTCAAACCAATCAAACGAGAAAATCAAAACGATCTAAATATAAACCCGGAAACGTACACACATACACATTCGCAAACTCATCCGAAAACGAAAGACCGAAGAACGCAATAGAGGAAAAGCCTCCCTCGCCGTTTTTTTTTTTTCCACCCTCGAGGTGTGGTTGCGTACCTAATCGAGCAGCGGAAAACTCGCGCGGGAAAATCAATCGGCCACGAGGAAAAACAATCGTTCGCGGTAGCTTTTTGCGCCTCGGCATGTGCCCACATGCCGGAATACCCGGCACTCGGATGCCCGGGTGTGTGTGTGTGCCAGGTATGCGTGTCTTTCGTTTTTTTTTTTTCATTTTTATTTTTTTATTCGGCCCCTCTCTCTCGTTTGTGTCTCTGGGGGAATGTGCGTGTTTGTGTTTTTCGTTTTTCTTGTGCGCGTGTTCTTGCCGAGTTGGTACACCTGGAGTTTTTTTTTTAGTGCCGATTCGAGAAGCGTTCGCAGATTATATATAAGGGCTTTTTTGTGTTTGATTGATTGAATTGTTTTGTTTTTAGTATAATATGAAAGCTTTTACGATGATGTTGTAGTAATAGTTGGAACGGGAAAACTCCATTAAAAGTTAATTTTCTTTTACTAGTTGCCTTATTTTTCCTGTTGTCCATTTCATTACGACTAAGGTAACGACACTAGTGGTTGACAATGGACCTGTATTTGATAACTTCTCTGAAAATCAAGGTTTTTTAAGACGCCAATCTTTTGGAAAGGGTGTGATAGATGTGATGTAATAAACAACTAGTCTATCGCACTATTTCTGAAAGATAATCGTCTTTGAAAACCTTAATTTTTACGATTTTGTGAGAAGTGATCAATTACTATAATAGTATATGGTCAAACATTGATGCATTACCTTAAACATCAAATTTTTTTTATAAAATAAACAGATCTTTTCAACTGATCACACTGTATATCACTTACTTAAACGATTCATGAGAATTGACAATTTTGACTAACTTGAATTATTAACTGAAATGAATATAAAAATATAATTCAATATTATTTTGATTTCGTTTGAATGACATTAATACGAGAATACGACCAAAATCGAAAGTAAGATGCAAATTTTTCTGAACAAAAAAGTAAGTTAGAAAAGTTTCGTTGGTTTTTTATTTAAATGAATGATTTTGTTATTTTTTTGAACGGGAAAAGACACCGTATATTCTTTACAACCTTTTTTAGACATCATCCATATTGGATCATCAAAATATTTTTCATCGCAGAAATATTTCAAATTTTAGAAATCGACACTTTTTAAATTCAAACATCCAATAATATTTCCTTATTCAACCCTACGAAAAAAAAATCATCAAATCAAAACACATCCGAACGCAAAACCCTACAAAGAACATACACAGATTAAGGAGCGAAAGGTATTCCGCGTTCAAAATGGCGTCGCGCCATTTTAAAATTGCAGGTTTACGCCGCTTTTTAAGCCCGACTTTTACGGCCATGATCCGCTACGGCGCGTGAATTATGTATCGGAACGGGCGTCGGAGAAACGACGTGCACTTACCCCGGGTGTTGCCATCATGCAAATTGTTGTTGTGTCGAGTCATCATAATTTAAGATCTCTCGCAGCTACGGTTATTGCCGGCGCGGAGACTTGGCAATTTTATTTTGCATAATTTATCATGTTTTTAAGAGAATTCGAATCGGGCCGCTCCAGGAATTCGACGGGTCGGTTGATGGGTGTGCTTTGTTCGATTTGGACATCGGATGGGTTTTTGTTGTTTGAATTTTTTTATAATTTTTTTGTATGATCAGTAATGTGGATGTTTGAAAAATTTCAGTGTGAATATTGAAAGTTGACAACGAATTATTTGATCAGTAAATAATTACATAAAATCAGTAGTATGGTTTTCAAATTCCAAATTAAACGTTTTATACTTCAAAATCAACTATTTGAACTTTAGTTTAAACCATTTAAACTTCAAATTAGACATTTGAATAACCTTACGTTCCACATTCAATGCCATAAAATATACTTTCAATGAAAAAAAAATTCTCACACACAACTTTTTTATTTACAATTTAAAATCAAGCGTCCTTATTGAAAGACACTTCAGTAACTTTGATAATAAAATTTGATGATTTTTTTGTACACAACTAAAAAATTGACAGCAAATTTGACAAATATTACTTTAACATTACGGCTGTTATAACCTAAAAAATTTTGAGCGTACCTGTTGAAATATCGTATAAAAGCAGTTTTAAATATTTATAATGAAAATAACATAAAATTTTCATAATACTGTTCTTGTATTCAAAATATTTAAACAATATTTTTTTTTAATTATTGAAGTTACTTAGCGTTCAAATATAATTAAAATAAATAAACCTTCGAACAAAAATAACATTTTAAAACAAAATTGATAATTATTCTCTATCTCTTTTCTAATATGTAAAAATTATCAACGGATGCTTTCCCGAAACTAAAATAACAATTCCATGATATCCCTCGGAAAAAAAATTACAAAATTACTCCAAGTGACATTTAAAATTCGCACTTTATCCCCGACACGGTACGAAAAAAGACAAAAAAAATCGTAATTACAACGAGCACGCGCCCGGCGAGAAATTAAAAATAATTGAACGAATGGCGAACTGCGCATTCGAAATTAGCGACCCGGCCCTGTTGGCGCGATCGAAAAAAGCCCGCGAAACAAATAAAAAAAAAAAACGCGAAAAATTCAACTTGGCGAAACGCGTGAGCGAAATGACCGACGAGGCCCGCAATTTGACATACGCAGGTTCTGCTACGGAGGCTTTCGCGGAACCCTTTGAATACCGCAAATTGCCGCTTTTCTGGAATGGTCTTTCGAATTGATGAGTGTTTGTGGTTTTTGACCGTGAAAATCAAAATTGTGAAGTTTTCTTAAATATGTATGAATTGTTTAATCGTAATTATCCTAATAATCCCCTATACATGTATATAATAGCGGATATCTGTGTGTGTGTCCGTCTGTCTGTCCGTCTGTTCGTCTGTTCGATGACGTTCGCGACTTTAAAACGACGCGTCGATACGATTATTTTTTTGCGTCTATGAAATTATTTTTCAAGCGTATATGGTCTTTATGCGTATACACTTAACGTCGATTATTACGCAGTGGAAAAAATATTTGAATCTCCTATATATAATCACGGATGACAGCTTATAAGCTGAGGCTCTCGATTTATCGTTCCAATTTAGTCTGTATGCCGTTAAAATATAACGACTATAATCGCTACACGAGAACAGTTATACAGCGACAGTTGGTTGAATTTGGCCCACGGGCCGTAGTTTATCAATACCTGATCTAAACCTAATAAGTATTTATATATAAAAAAATAAGTATGAAACATGCAATAGTTACGTCTATCTACTGAATCTAATATATTTCACTTAACCTTACAAATATATTTAATATTATTTTGTTACTAGTATATAGGCCCGATGTTAATAACATCGGCTGCGGTTTTGTTAAGAAACGGAAAACGATAAAATGTGAAAA
>JAOXNN020000064.1:1303666-1314081 GCA_028571205.2 Hydropsyche betteni | reverse complement strand
AGCACTTGCGATACTATTTTAAATGACAAACTGTTGGTTTTCGAGCGCTACATTGGCGTCCGTGCGTTGTATTAGCACCGAAATTTGAGTGAAGTTGTGCCAAAAGAAAGCTTGTAATGTCTTACTCGATGTTATGGAAAGTTGTGTATTTCCGTTGATTGAAAAAGAGGTTTGTGTAAGGAAGAGGAAACTTTTTATCGATAAGTTGTGTAGTGTGTTGAAAGTGGTTTCGCTGGAAAATTCGGAAGTTGCAACGGAAATTTAATTACAGGTTTTCATTGGTGTAGTTTCTGTTATGTTGGGAGGTTAAATAGGAAGTTGTTTTAAATAGGAAGAGGGCTTCCGTTAGATAAAAAATAATATCCGATTTCGTTTGAAAAATCGATATTGTACGTTAGTTTTAAAATTTATCAGATTCTAGGTACATAAAAATTATATGAACCATACATTGTTTTTAAAATAAATTTATTTTAATATAAGTTTTCAGGAAATAGGCTCAATTTTGTGAACCATTTAAGTATATTTGCTTATAAGCAAAAATACTTAAATGTATTTCAAAATGTGCCTTGCTATCATAATAAGGAAATTTCGTTTTAGACAAAGTGCAGAAAGCAATGAACTGAGTTATGGTAGTTTTACATACCACTTAAGAGTTAAACTCTCTTGAATGAAGCGAAAATTTATGTCGCGAGTTTATGATAGTTATCCATATTATTAGTCATATTTTTATAAAAACTACAATATTTAACTAAAATCACTTCATCAAACCATTTCCATACATTCATATCAAAATTATTAAAATAAAAACTCACATTTCGTACACCCCTGCACTAGCTCGTACACGACCGCCAAAACACCTTGCCGCGCGACACGTCTGAAAACTATGGGCCTGAAAGCGTTCCAGACGCCGTATGCTAATGCTGTTTTCAGGAAAGCGGGTCTTTTCCGCCGAAAAAACATCCCGCAGGATCGGAGCTTTCGGCCTTTGAGAGGCGACGCGTTCAAAAGCTCCTCCGAAAAAACCGTATGAATGATGCATGACCCTTGTGGAGGATACACGCAAACAAAGTTCGGAAAGTCTCGAATCTCAGTCGAGATGCAATAGTGGAAGTTCGCGGATAAGTACGAGACAGTGTTATTTTCATTGCTGGGTTGACGTCGAGTTCGAAGAATGAAGTTTAAGCCTTCGCCGTGGAGGATGATTGTGTTTGTGAAGTTTCTTCTTAGGGTGTATGAATTTATGCTGCTTTGTGATTCGATGAAGACTTGCTGATGATGTTCTAATGTAAGGAAAATACAATATAAGAATGAATAATTTAAAAAGCTTGATTTTGCATGAAAGTTATAATAATAATTATGATTTTATTTTATGTCTTTCAATATTTTCGAAAAATATTAAAATATGAACCACTAAAATTTAAATGATTAAAAGAGTTGTTTATGAAACTGATGGTACTTTTTTATTAGAACAATATTGAACGTTTTAATCGAAAACGGAGTTCAAGTGAAAATGTTCGTCATGTTCTCTTAATAGAAAAATAATGGATCTCAATCTCGACCCAAATATCATATTTAAAATATAAATTGACGCAGTATATTTTTTTTTTTTATAAATATGAGCATTATCATTACGTAAAATAATTTTTTTAATAAAACTTTTCTGAAAAAAATTGACAAACACAATCAAAATCAAATGTAACCACCACCATAATCAATACCGATATCCATCAATAGAATAAAAATCATCACTCAACAACAATATCCCATATCAAAACAAATAACTATCGAATTTTCAATTACGCCCAACCACCGCTCCGATTACACTCGAAAAGATCGAGCATACGTGCGGGAAAATTTCCAAAAGTATCCGATCTCAGATGGGAAACGCTCTTTCCGATAGAGCCTCAATTTAGCCGGAGTCGATTGGACTTCGACCCTTCACTTAATAAGCCCTTTCAAGGAGGCGGACCTCGATAACTCCCGCGCCAGGACATATTTGGCCGTAACCCGCTCGCCCACGACCACACACACACGCAGACCTAAAAGGCCCAGTTTTCTGGAGGCCTAAAGGTCCCGGTGTCCTAAAGGCCCCAGTTGCGAAATTGCATAATTAGACTAAAGGCCTCCCGGCTTATGAAGTTTCCGCTCGTTTTAAACTGTTGAATGCGCTGAACGCGAAACATTTTAACGGTCCGGGTTCCTTGAAGGGAGTACCGAAAGAGAGAAAGGGATTCGAGTTGTTCGACCTTCGGGTATTTATTTAATTTATGGGTCGGTTTCGCGAATGGCTCTTATACGTTTTCGGCGAGTTTGTTTTGTTGGGGGGTTAATTGATATGCGTGTTTTTCGCTCTTTGAAAATAATTCGCGGATAGAGCGGCCTTTTGTACAGTTTAGCGCGCTGAAGTTTTGTTTCTGTCTAAAAGGTATTCGGTGTAAAGGTGTTCAATGTGTTTGTTTACTGGGCATAGTTCGCTATTGTGTTGTATCTTTTTGAGCCTATTGTTTTCAGAATTTTGTACAGAAATATGAAATTCATATTTGAAAGTTTATATATTTTTTGTATAAACTTTTTAATCTGTAAGTAAATCACGTTTCATATTAAAATGCAACATCTTGTTTAAAAAATAAAAAAATAGTTAAAAAAAGTTTCTTTCAATACATCACACGAACTTTATATTAAAAAAATATTTTTTTATTCAACCACTTTATATATTTTCATATTTCGACTTAACAAAATTATTCAAAATATGAAAAACAACCTCGAATACAACAATCTAATTACTCAACACTTTCAAACACACCAAGAAACCATTCGAAACAAAATTCACCGCGCTCAAATCCCGAGACGGCCTCCATCTAATTGCGCCTCAACCTAACTCAGATTCATCATCCCCCTACATAAAGAATATTCCTCCGAGTAAAAACTAACTGCCGAATAATGCCAAAGTTAACCGCAACAATCCGAAAAATGAGAACAAATTGCCGCGCACATTTCGAGCTTCCGCACCGCAAAAGCTCGCGAGCTCGCCGACTTTCGGCCTGCTTATATACAGCAAAGTTATATATGTAAAGTTTCGCATGATATTGTATAAATGTAGGCGTAATATAGAGCGTTAATGGGTTTGTTTGGCTATCGCCACAATCCCGCTGCCGCCCTCGTTGACCGACCCATTAACTACGACCCCTAGGCATATTTATAAATTTGCTAACGTTTGAACGGGTTAAGTCGCCGTGTAAGTATCAAGTATATACACGATTATAATCTGGATGATGATTTTTGTGTGGTTTTATATATAAATTGTTTAGGTTGAACGATGTTGAATGTTGACGTTGGAATAAGGGTGGGAATCTTTTCTTGTAGGGAAGATGTATCGAGTTAGTTTTAATCTAATAAAACTACGTTCAAGAAACTTCAATTAATTCAATTTGTAAGGCTATAGTCTCAGTTTAGTTGCGTCGAACGCACCGGTTCCCAATAGTCGAAGTTAAGTGAAATGTGGTGTGGCCTGTAAATGCATAGGTAACCAAACCGCGAAACGTTAGCTGAAAACTATCTATTTAAAGGTGCTTTCGATATTCATATACATAAGTGTTACCTTCCTGCTATCACCACATAATATGTTATGCGAAAAACCTTTCAAATTTTCTCGAAAGACTTTGGCTTAAAAAAAATAGATGTGATGGTGATGATACGAAAAAAAATTCAAAATTACTCCAAAAAAGCTTTAGATTAATTTCTTTTGAATGTGATCTTATACCAGTTTCAAATTTCAAATTCAACTTATTAAACTTCAAATTCAACCATCAGATAGTATCAAGATCGATATCATAGCAATCAACGAAGAAATGAAAACTTCACTGATTACTATGACAAATGGTTAAATTGAATTTGAAATAAAAAAAACTAGCAATCTATTCTTATATTCAATATTGCTTCAAAAACACTAATCAAAACTTTCAGATCATAAATAAATTTTCACTTAAAATTCCAACACATTGACAAATTTTTCCTCATACACTCTACACTAAAACACCAACCTTTCACCCGACCACCCCAAACCACACATCCCGACATTTAAAAGTTCAACATCAAACAGATCGATCCTCGCACATTCCAGGATAATGCACCCGAGCAGTTTAAGCTCCTCACCGGCGAAGAAACTTCCGTTTCAATTCCGCACTACAACCAAACACTACCTAACTTTGGCAATTAGCGAACAGTTTGTTCAGCGTCTCGGCCGTGTCCCACATACTGAAACGGCGAAAATAGTTTCAGCCCTCCCCGTGGAAAGTCCGGCACTTTTTTAAGGCCCGGCCATAAATCGGGACCGTGTATCGGCCGCCGGAAAATTCGGGGGAGGACTCGAAGTTTTCCGCCGCTCGGAAAAACACTGGGAACTGGATTTATTCAACGCGGCGTGCCGACAGTTGTAGCGATTTATTCGTGCGAGTCGTTTTTTTTTCAACGGTGGATGTCCGAGTGCATGTTTTATGGTTGTTTTGAATATTTATTTGTGGGTTTTCGCAGGATCATTTTTCAATTTGGTGCATGGTTAGGTTTTTAAGTCGGTTTGCATGGCGTATTCGTGAGACGGATACGGAAATATAATATTTTATTCATGTTTTCGTATGAATTTGGATTCAATGTTCGATTCGAATCGATTCTCAATTCGATTCAATTTTCAAAGTGACGAAACTTCTCATGTAAAATTCAATTACGTCGCGATTGTTTCAATGAATTGGGTGCTATTTTATAGCTTATAGCTGTTTGAGGAGTTACACCATCTTACACCTCGGAAAAACTAGTATGAAATTAAACATTTTTCTCGACGCAACTATTAAGTATATAAAATAATATTTATTTTATTCATATAAATAGTAGTTTTATGAATAATTTTAAATAATAAAAAATAAAAAATAATGGAGATATGAGCCAAATGTAAGGCTTTCTTTTGAAAATCTAGTATACAAGATATATCAAGACCTACTCGATATATTTTTGAAAAATATAGTTTTTTTTTTTTTTAGGAAATATTTTTGTAAAAAAAACAACTACGTAATTCACAACATAGGAATTGTCGGAAAAGTCGGTTTTTGTAAATGTACGTTTTTTTAAGAAAATACTTTTGGTTTTACGATCTTTCTTTTTAAATCTAATTTACCTGTAATCCGGTACATTATTTTCTAATTACCGATAAATAAAATTTCCGACAAATATGACATCTTCACTAAATACATTACTTTCTAAAAAAAAATTTGAACAAAATTTGTCAAACAACCTAACACGAAATCTCAATTCTAAAGAACCTAATTCTAACAACAAAATCATAAAATCCACAAACCCACACAGCATAATGTCACATAAAACCCAACTCCACTACACACATCAGTCACATCCAGAGAACAGAAAATCCACCCACAGCCGAAAACATCGAACTTAAACCACACCCGAAACACACCCGACCCGAAAACATGAAAGCCGAATCGTTTCAGCAATCCATCAATTCTTGTATTAGCCGGGCACGTCCCGAGGTGTTCACCAGCTCCAAGATTGAACTTCCTCGGCTGGTCTCGACCCTCCGGCCTTTCTCCTATCTCTCCAGAAGTGTGCTCTTTCCCGAGACTCGACCCCTTACTTTCTATCCGGCTACATTTGTAATGTCCTGTGATTTGTGTTCCTGCGGGAAGCATACAAATGGACGCCATTTCGCGCGCCGCACACACGCGCGAACGGTTCCGATCGTCGGGTGTTTTGTACCGAAAGGAGATATGGTTTATGGTTTTGTGGATGTTTTTTGTGAATTTTGTAGTCCTTTGTTTTGTTTTTTGTAATCGCTTTGATGTGGAAGTAATAAGTTCTTTCGAAAAATAATATTAAAAAAAATATACGTGTTATTTGTTTATCAGCATTACAATACTAGTATATAGGCCCGATTTTAATAACATCGGCTGTAGTTTTGTTAAGAAACGGAGAACGATAAAATGTGAAAACCCGGTTGTGTGAACCCGAAATGTGTACCTGATTTGAATATTTAATATTTAACTTATAATATCAAAATAGTTCATTTGTTATTTGTTTGTGATATATAGGCAAAGCCAGAGGCAATAGGTAATGAGCATCATATTATAGACGTTAATTGTATATGCATAAATACCCTATTCGCGAAAAAGTCGCGAGCGTCGTTCGAACGAACAGACAGACAGACACACAAATATATATTCGTGATTATACGTAGCACAAAACTTTGATCAAAACAAATTAATTGCTAAAAAAAAATGATCCAACTTTATCTTACCCATCCCAATATGCATGATCTGAAATACAATTGGAATATTATATATCATAATACATAATATTACATATACTTTATAAATTTTCGTTTGAATTCTATAATACCTTCTGATTGCATTGTTAAAATCAAGTTCTATAATAAAAAATATCTCAAAATATGAGGGAAGAAAGATTAGTAAAAAATAAATGTAGTAAACTTGTAAGTATAATAAATACATATAGCTATAGTACACTAGTCATAATATAATGCATTATATTAAAATATAAACATATGCTTAGAAAATATGCAAATAAATAAAAACATAATAACTTCCATTGATATTTTTTTAACGGTATTATATTTCTTTATGTGTAGGTATTATTTTTATAATCATAATATATATTTTCGATTTACTGATATTACTTTTTTTAGATACAACATTGATTTCTTAGTTTGACCGATAAACACACTTTCGAAGCCGAACACTTTATATGAGAACACAGAATAGAAGGCGGTATAAGATTATCATACATTAAAGCAAATAATCCGGCGAGGCGTATTCTCTTAGTGTTTTCCCATATTTTTTTCTTTTCCAAAGAAAAATCGAGTA
This sequence comes from Hydropsyche betteni, assembly GCA_028571205.2. NCBI lineage: Eukaryota > Metazoa > Arthropoda > Insecta > Trichoptera > Hydropsychidae > Hydropsyche > Hydropsyche betteni. The sequence goes on along the minus strand of JAOXNN020000064.1, from coordinate 1,307,197 downwards.
ATCGCCAAATGCATTTTGACTATTAGTTAACCATGTAGATAAGTGTATCAAGAAAAATCCACCCATTTATGAGCTTATCCTTTTAGCGCCAAATCGGATTTTCATCGCTATACAAATCCGATTATTTATTTAATCAAAAACTTGATATGATTTCATTATAAAATTTCTGTCGATTTGTTCAAATATATAATTTTACATATTTAGAAAAAAATACATTTCTATATAAAATAAATAGAATTTCCTCCGCATTCGAGCGCGACATTTACTTTAATTTTCTCTCTTCTATCATGAATGGTTAATTTAAGCTCGAGAAAATGTTCTTTACTCTTTCTTCGACCATTTTCTATATAAAGATTGAAACTAGAATATTCTCAGTTTAATCGACAGTTTCAAATTAAGAAAAGTCAATTCAGTCTCTTCAGTATAGTTTTCACTAAAGGTTAATTAATGCAAACACATTTTGCTGTTTCTCATAGACTAGTTTCCATCGTAGGGAAACTATGTTAAAAGTTTTTACTTTTGGCTACTGTGTCGTATTATAATTGGCGTGCACTAAGCACTCAATTCACATCTACCCTTTTCAAAAGAGAAAATCTATTTTATCACGTTTCAAATAAAAAACTACCCAAGCAGATTCGGATATGTTTCTTCCTATTTTTCCGACTTGGGTGAAAAGTTTCCCAATGTGCTAGGTCATGAATGAAATATTATATAATATTATATGGGTGTTTTTTTGGTCCTTTTTTGCTGTGCTATCTCGACTTTTGGAAAGTCCGTTTGCAGAGATCCTGCGATTGTTAAGATAGCCGGAAAATCCGGATATGATAAACGCTTTTCATTTCAGCTACACTCGACGAAAAAATTCTATTTAATTTCGCTTTTCAGCGACGAACGCAAATAAAAAAGTTTTTCGGCCGTACCTGAAAAATCGCTTTCGACCCAAAACGAGACAAGTTCAGCTCGTATTTTATCCTTTTTCATTTAAAGTTTTTTTTTTAATATTTTCATATCTGAAATCTCTAATGGCCCATAGCTACTTTGTGGCATTTTATTAGTAGCAGGATTCGCAATTTGTCTACTTTAGTTATGAGATTTTTTTTGTATTCCACATAAGCCGTATTACTCATATTCGTTTATATAATATGTGAATATACACTTCTTTTTACGTCCGATTCGATTTTTTTTTCTGGTGTAGGCTTTTATCTCAGCATTTCTAAGAAATATTAAATACGTGGTAGGATTTTTATATTTAATATTTGACACAGTGTGCAAACAAGATTTACGTTTTATTTTCGACGAATTTCGTTTATTATTTCGGAACGTTTTCTTTGATCTCGACAAAAAGATGTGTTTATTTTAATTGTGTGATTTTATACGGGTCATTCAAACGAGCGGGATTTCTAAAATCAAATTTATTTATTAATATATAATTTTACTTAAATTATTTAATCTTTTATAAAAAATGTACTATTAAACTCATTCAAAAAGCTAGCGACACCCAATTTTATTCACCCCGCAAAAAAACCGATCTCAAATCCATTCATAGCTCAACTCGAAACGGCTTCAAATTAATCACATTCAGATCTAGCACAATCTCTTTTCAACACAGAACCGCCCTTTTAAGCAGCTGAACCTTTTCAAAAACCCTAAAAAACCTCGACATGCACACGAAAAAGCAAAAAAATCAAACCTGACGTCCATAGATCTCGATCTCGATCGGCTCTCGTCAACCGTCGCATTTTTCAAGACAAAGCTCCCCCCCATGAAAGCACCTTTGAAATATAGCCTTCGGTTTTATCGCCGAGACCTCCTCGACCATTTTTTCGGCTAGTTCTCGGTCGAGACTCTCGTCTCGTCCCGGGGGTTTTTGACAAATGTATGCCGTTAGGGCCAGTTGCTTATCCGCCTATGGAGTTAAGCGCTAATATGGCTTCCTCGTCGAAATTAAGGGGTGGAAAAAATATATTTTCGGGGTGTTAGAGTTCATTGTGTCCCGGGTAGGGTTTTGGGTGGTTGTTAAATTTGAGCGGTTTCTTTTAGTGGGTGGTTCGATGCTGTTTTATCTCGGGCGGAATGGTCTCGATTTAAATTGATTCTTAATCTGGATTGTTTGTATATGAAATTGAAAGGATTCGTTTTTGTATTAGAAATATTTTCATAGAATTTTTATTGAAAATATTGTATAATTTTTGAAAGTTTCAAGAGCATAATATCATTATTTTTCCGAATGTCTGAACATTGGATAATTTACGAAAAATGTATTTACATGCATATATTTATTATTCGTTTAACTAAATTTATCGCTTTACCTAGAAATTTATATGAATTAAAACTCATTTTCAGTTTAAATTGAAATCATCAATTTCGCGCGAAAAACGTTCCTTTGTACACAAGATTATTATTTATTCTTTCAACAACAAATTTATTTTCCCTCTTGTTCATATTATACATATAAAAATCAAATTAAAATTAAAAATTAAAACAAGTTGGTATACATAATCTCAATTATCCGTAAATTTTATTCTCCTTATGCGTTTGAGTTAGGAATTGCAAAGTTTCAAGTTGAAATTATCCGTATTTTTCGGTTATCCATGCCCACCCTACCCGACACAAGCACGGATAATCGAGAGTATACTGTATTTTAACAAAATATATATTTCAATCAAAACAGGATGGTATTTAATATTTTCGAATATGAATTTTCATTGATATAAAAATTTAATATCAAAAACAAAATAAACAATAAAATTATTCAATAATACTTTACATACTGTGTTTCTTAGAAAATAAGACCCACTGTTATATTAATTTTATAATTAAAAACTAGATTTGGGTTTACTTTCGAGAGATTTCGAAATACGTAGTTGTAAAAATTACTTAAAAAGATTTCTTAATCTCGAAAATGTATTATATAATCGCTAGTCCAATCTCTCATGTTGAGCAATTTTTTTTCACAATGTACATTTTTCACTAGATCTTATTTTCGGAATAGAGCTTATATTTAAAAAAAAAAACATGATAGTGCTTACTTTTAGAGTAGGTTGCATTTTCAGAGAATCACCGTATATATAATCCCCTATATATAATCACAGATTTCTGTGTGTGTGTGTGTGTGTGTGTGTGTGTGTGTGTGTTTGTGTGTCCGTTCGTTCGTGTATTCGTTCATTCGAATGACACTTGCGACTTTTTTGCGAATATGGTCTTTATGCGTATACAGTTAACGTATATAATATGATACTTAAAATTAATTAGTTAATTAATTCTCATAAACCACGATAGATGTCCCTAATGAATAATTAAATAATTAATTTTAAAAAAGCGCAATAATCACGTAATAGTATGGTTATTACTTTTCATGATTCTGTATAACATTGTTGAAAATATTTCGAATTACATATAATAGATTTCGTTAATAAATAATTAAATAATATATTATAATTGCTCTTTTGCATATATATATTTAATTTTTATTTTGTTACGTAATAGTATGGTTATCAATTCACAGCCGATGTTATTAACATCGGGCCTATA
>JAOXNN020000064.1:1252475-1270246 GCA_028571205.2 Hydropsyche betteni | reverse complement strand
ACATCAACATCAACATCATCAACATCATAAAAAAAAGAAAAAAAGTCGCGAGCGTCATCGAACAGACGGACAGATGGACAGACACACACAGAAATCTGCTATTATATATATGGGATGGGGGATACACATAACGTCAATATTCAAGTATACCTTTCTAATAAATGACATCCTATTTTATTCGACGCACTCAAAAATTCAAGTACTCCAAAATCCCAGGTTTCATTACACTCGAGCAATCATCGAATTCCATTCGTTTATTAGATTTCCGGAATGTTTTTCACTCGCAAACATTGTCACCGTCGTAAAACGAACCGAGCCGAAAAAGGAGGTCCAGACGAATTAATTAACACACTGAAGACTTCAAATTGGACAAAATTAAATTCATCAAAAACAATTTTTGATTTAATTAGCGTCGACGTCGAATTTCCGCGCGGCCGCCTCTCAGCCGACGTCCGCCGTTTGTCTTCCTCTCGTTCGTGTTCTTTAGCCGTTGGCAGCACTGCTATTTTTGCTCTTTCGGAAATTTTCGGCGGGAAAAACCGTAAATAACGGGTCGCTCCGAGAGTTTTCCGACAGTTTGCCTGAACTGTGTCAAAATAAAGCTAAAAATGTCGCTTCGCTTTCGCAAAGTTAAGTGCTCCTTTCGTTTTAATGAATGCTAAATCTAATTGCGAAACAACATGGATATTATCCGAATTTATTTTTGGGTACGCGGCTTTTTCGTGTTTCGTATTTGTTATTGAAATATTAGATTTGCTTGATGGATATTATTTGTGTATTGTTAATATTGGAAATAGCTTTGTGCTGGAATAGTGTTTGATTCGTTTTTTTGTTGTAGAAATAACAAGCTTCTTAAGTTTTAATGATCAAATTATACGAATACTTTTAAGTTATTGAAAAAATAATAATATTGAACGATAAACATTGCCTAACTATAATATGATTTAATTTATATAGAAAATTATATTCCCAAATGTAACCACAAACTATCGCAAAGTAACCCTCATCTTTCTTCCAAGTATCATAACTATAACGCAATATATTTCAAATAATCAGAACAGATAATAGAATAATATAATTTCAACAAAATCCTATTCATTAACGGTTCTTAAACATAAATCATTCACTTAAACAAATATTATGAAAAAAAAATGAAAACTAATCCAGTGGGTGCTAATTTTACCGATAAATAATTACAAAATAACATAAATCTATTTAATAGTTTTATGGATCCATTAATTTTGATTGACTAAAATATTTCTTAATTAACGTTTTACAAAAAAAAAATTATTTGAGTAATAAAAAAAACATCAAATTTTAAATAGCAATATGCCTTCTTAAATATTAGATCGAATTTTTTTCATAGAAAATAAGAGCAAGCAAAAACTTTTTCAGCTAATGTTTCTAAAAACAAGGCTTCGAACCGGAACTGAATCGAAACCGAAAAAAAAACGAAAATTTTGCCGGGACAAAAACCGGAACTGAACCGGGGAAAAAATTGGTTTATCGATTCGAGAATGGGAATTTATTTTTATATAAAACATGTTTGTGACTTTCACATTCCGTTTCCCAGACATTTGCGTATTGATATTTCAATTAGCCGCAAGAAATTTTTAATTCCAAATTTCGACCATTTGACAACGTCAGATTCCGAGATTATGTCCATCAGTTTTTAATTATTGTTAAAAACCGATGGAAATAATCTTTAAGCTATATAAAAAATTATAAACAAATATGATTTACACACTCGTAATACAGAAAATTTACGCATTTTTATTAAGTTTAAAAATCATTCATTGGGGGTCAAACCAAAAACTGGAACCGAACCTATATATTGTAATTTTTTCGAACCATAACAAAAAAAATTACGATTCGAAGTCTTGATTAGAACTTAATTTATAGATAATAAATCAATGTTTTTTGAAAACTTTCAGACACTCCCTAGCTAAAAACATTTATACCATACATTTTCCGATTCCATCGCCAACAATCCTGCGAAGCCTTAAACAAACGACAGAACACAATCGTGCATACCATCCAACAGAACACACACACACATACATATAAAAAAAATGAGCATGAAAGCGAAAATGGCCATTTACAACACCACAATACGAAGAGACGACAAAACGGGGCACACCGCCGAAACCACAAGCACCGACCTTATACGATGACCCACACTTAAATTAATGATTTAATCTGAGCCCATGATTGCGCGGGTCGAGTGTTTGAGAGTGGATAAAGGATAAGCGATTCCAGTTTTCATGGATATAATCCAATAAGCGCACGCCCGACCCCTCCCCCCTGCCCGAAAGAGGACGCCTGAACCCTTTTGCCCCTCCCGTTGTCGAAAAAAATACAAAAAAAATGAAAAAGCCTTACGTGAGGTGTGGAGGGATGAGGGCTGGGTGCGGAGTCGGCTTGGCCCATTACGTGACCAGGTTCGACAAAAAAGGAGGCACATGCCATACTTATTGGGATCGAGGATGCTCGTGTAGTTCAGTGAACTTTTATTCTTATTTTTTAATTAATTTAGACTGAAAGATTGTCAGTTTATCGGATTCTGTAAATTTATTTCATTTAATGCACGTTTAAATAGTTTCCATATATTAATAACGTTAGGGCAGAGCCTTATATGTTATTACGTACAAGGTTCTAAAGCATAGGTTCTCAAAGTAGTCCGCACGGACCCCCAGGGGTCTGTAAGGAGCTGCTGGGGGTCCCTGTGTGGAAGAAAAAAAAGGGGGTCCACGAGATGTAAATGGGGGTCTGCGGATCGGATTCGTTTAAACTGCGCACATAGTCAAAAATGATAATAATAAAAAAAAAACACATTTTTTTCACCAATCACTAATTTTCTTTCGAAAAAAAGAAATCAGTTTCAAATCAATTAACTTGGAGATTTACCTAACGAATACCTTACCTTACGAATTTGAAGCCAAATATTGACCAATTGATATCGGAACATCATGTTCATCCCTCTCATTGACACCATGTATTATAATAATTTTATGTAAAAATTTTATCATATTTTTATTTGTTTCATTCCACATCCAAATGTTTACTTTTATTTCATTTTCATTAAAAATAAAAATTGTATATCTTTTTTTATAATTGTCCACTTTATAAAAAACCTGTCGCACTGTATTCATATTTGTATTATAATAAAAAGTTTAGAAAACTTCACTATTAGGTATTTTGGGGAGGGGGTCTAAAATGAAATACTGGGCTAAGAGTCCACGGGGAAGATAAGTTTGAGAATTTATGTTTTAAAGAAAAGATAGAGAGAGGTAGGTAAAGTTTTTTTAAGCTAACTATACTAAAAAAAATGTATTAGAGTGAAGCTACATAGTAAATGCAAGCGTAAAAATATTCAAAAATGAATTCACATTAACTCCTTGTTCAATCCTCTTTTTACACGGTTCTGAAATTACACGGTTCAAGAAAAATGAACCATTTTTTTTCACACAATTTTTTCACCTTAACATGATATAAATATAAAAATAAAAGATTGGAAAATACGTATTATTTCGCCACAATGGTAAGATTCGGCGCTGGCTATTATATTCTTATAATTATATGTATGTAATTAGAGTTATTAAATTTAAAAAATCCATATTTATTTATGCTATTACATGGCGGAATTTTTTCACATACAAATTTTTTATAAAGCACGATTGGATGGAAGTTCTTTCCATATATAAAGATGGACACAAATACAAATTTTTTCACACGATAGTTTCTGGAATGAATCCCCCGTGTAAAAAAGAGGATTGGGTGTATTTACGCTTACAGATTTTTAGGTATTTGTTCTTACTACAGAACCGTATCCTCAAATAGGAACATTAAAAAATACATACATATAACTCCCGTATTCTAAAAATAATTGATCAATTTTAAGACGATTTCAATTGAAAATTTTTATATGCCCAACTGAATTTCCCCTATAATACAGATTATATTACACATGGTCCAAGTTCTGCAATAATAGGGCCACGGGGAAAATTCGTACGGTAATTTTCCGGTGGAAGCTAGACGTGTCGTTCGAGATTTTTTGTCATATATCTAGGGGTTTATGTAGCTTTTTTTAGATAACTGCGCAGAAAGTAGAAAATTGTTTGGAAGATCTTAACTTCGGTAGTTTCTTGTAGTCTTCCGTTCTCCGGTTGTATACACGTTTCCGGATTTCGCGGTCTCGGAAAATTGTTGCTACAAACGAGAGAAAATAATAAGGTACTGATTTTAAATCGGGTACCCCGACTTCTCTAGGGTGTATTTTTATCCTAAAAATGTTTTCTCTTAACAAACATGCAAAGGATTCTTAGAATTTTTTTTCCAGAATTTATTTTTTATTTTTCAGTACTGCGCATGCTATTTTTTCAAATACAAATAAACGAAATGAATATTTATTTACATACTTTGATAAATAATACATTGAAATTCCGAGTATCTAAGCCATGTTTATGATTATGGACTCAATACGCCCACATAATTTCCTTCGAATAACAAACGTGACATGTACCCATCAAACAATAAAAAACTCACATTCAAACAGAGACAGGACCGACAATAGCACGAAAATATCTTCATCAACCTCAAATTGATTACCGTATCAAATTCTATTATTCATTAGGCACAATGTGGGGAATATTTATCAAAATCCTAATACGCATTTGCTCCATCGCAACGAACATGGCTGGCGAGAGCAAATAATGCCTAACATTGTTCAACAAAAACTGCCTGTTGACTTAATTAGAGCGCGTATGATTGATGAATTATTCAAACGTTACGTTTACCAACTACGGGACGTAGCATGTATCCATTCATACGTGTAATAGTAACAATTTATGTACATATTATATTTGGCTACACAATAACAATATGCCGAATATGCGATGTCTGCTGCTTGCTACGTAGAATCGAGTTATGCAGTATTATAAAAATATTTGGTGGCCATTGAAAGACTGAAGTCAAAAAGTGTTCATTTTTGTTTTGTATTTTTACAGGTTATAGAGTCTTTTCGATATTAAAATTGCTACATATGATGCCCAGCAAAAATTAAAAGTCATTAGGTTTTTCTATTCGAGAAAAAAATCAATTTTTAAAACTCAAAAAAATACCAATATTTTATGACTTTTATTAATTATTTAATCTTTCACTGAAATATAAAAACCAAAAAAATAATTTTTGCTTGATTTTATACGAAGCCATTTCAATTTCCAATTGTTTTTCTAAAATCTGTAAAAAAATTAAATAAAAAAGATTAAAAATGAACAAGTTATGACTATCTCTAACTATCCAGACTTTCTATTATCACACTGTAGATATTTAAAAAAAATCAATTTTTAAATGCATTTTTTTATATCATATAGCGGAAGTACCCGGCGTTGCTCGGAACTCGGCGTTTTAAATCAAATTATTTTTTATATGGTGATCGGTCGAACGATATGTGGGGGAGGAACATTTTTTTGCAGACCTTCCCATTTTGGGTGCTGGGAAATATGGTCAACCTATTTGGATGATACAAAAACCTTCTTGACAAAAAAATATTTGTTTTATATAGGTGGAGGACCATTTTTTTCGGACCGTCCCGTTTTGGATTCCGGGAAATATGGTCACCCTATTTTAATTATGACAAAAACCTTCTCGATAAAAAATACATATATAAGCCAATTTTCATGGCGATCGGTCGAACGGCGTTGGAGTAATACGGCATCAAACAAACAAACATCCATTTTTATATATATATACAAGAAGATAAATAATATAATATAATAATAATAATAATTCCAAAATTCTATAATATATGAGAGTATGAATGGATTTAAATAAATACATGTAGGTACTTTACTCTATTTACATGATCAAATATTTATAAATAAATATCAACGGTCTCCGACTAAAAGTCTGCGCAATATTTTAAAAGTGTAATGACTCAATCAAATAGGAAATGGGTCTTATAATGTTCAGCAAATTTTCATAGATTGCTGAAAAAAATGTGCGTAATATACGCGCGAGTTTGCGTCGCACGGCAATTTACAGGTGAAAAGTGCTTTTTCACGTATATATATATTATATATTATTTGTATCAAAGCGAGCGCTCCTGTCTCTTGGTAATTTGCGAAAGCGCGGGCATGTACGTGAAAAAAAAATAATGGCAATATTAGAGATCAGACGTTCTCAAATGGCACGGGCTGAAACTCGAGCCGTAGTGGGAAAATGCAAAAAAAATAATATATTATGTACAAAAATGCGACCGTTGATATCTCGAATGACGAAAAGCCGCTTTAAAGTATTATTATGGAGGTGTATCTTCTCAAAGAATAAATATGAAATGAAACGAATCTACATATTATGACTTTCTTATGTGTTTTGCAAAAATTGCATATTTTTTTCAAGATCGAGATTCTCTGTTTATATTGCATAAAATTGAGTCGAATACATGTGATGTTTTTTATATGGATATCGTTAAATTTTGATCATTATTTCTTTCAATCTAAAAATATTTTGAGTTTCATCATCCATATGTTTTACAACAAAAAATAAAATAACTCTTGAGTAATTCAGATATTGAAAATTATAATTTTTAAATAATCTCAAATCACCAATAAATCATAACATCCATTTATTAATCATTTCAAATACTTCTTACAATTAACCAGCCCGTATTGCAGCGGTATGTTGCAGGAACAATCAATCATAATGATGTTAGTTCAAGCTTCGGTTATGGTAAGAGTAAGATTCCGTTTTCAACATCTACTCGAATGAGACGATTCCGAAAAATGGTTCTGATTACAAGCCCTATCTATCGACCGCCATACAAATTATAATATAATGTGCCAGCGTCGCGATGGATTGTGACAATAATTACATTCAATCTTCGACGATCGGTACACCAGTATGTGCAGAATACGTATTTGAAACGGTTCTCTTTCCTCTTTCCTGAAGCTCACTGATCACTGAAGAAGGCAAAGGGAAACCTTCTTAGTTATCTTTTTCAGGATAATCACTAAAATTGATCACTTACGTCAGCGTCACCTGATATGACATCCAAAAAATACATCTTACCTTAAAATATCATTTCAAAATAATTTCTTAAATAAGTATATAATAGAATTAATTATTTGTACTGAGTATATTTAAAAATAAATATAAATTAAATAATATATACCGCACACATTTTCGTGTATAAATAAATTATGGTTAAAAAAATAAAAAGGCGCGCTTTTGTTTTTCGTTCGCGAAACGACCAGAACCCCGCCCGCAAGTTTTATTGCAGCATTCAGCGAGGGGTGGTAACCCTGCTTTGTCAGGGGTGCCACCGTCTACCCATCAACGTCGAATGGGATTCAAAATGGGAGCGCGGAAGGGCTCAGTCGTGTTTTCATCTCGGCAATTTCTCTTTCAAATTATATAAGTAGGCGTAGGTACAGTATGATATATGTTATATGCTTTATGAAAATAATGCAGAGATGAAAAATCAGCGACACACGACCTGTTTTACACTATTGCAATTTATTTTTATTTAAAAACTGAGATGTTCGCTTGAGACACGTATTATGTGGAAATATAGAAATGTATTAAATTTTTATGGAATATGAAAGTTATTGTGGTTGGGGGTGATGCAAATTCTGTGAAATTCGCATAGATAGTACAAAACAGCTTTGGTGCCACTGGAAAGGTAAAATTATATCTCTTCTTTGACAAACGATTCGGAGGGGCTCTTTTCGACTCACCACTGACTGCTAACAACTGCAATTTGTCGGATTTTACTTTTGCGAAATGCACGAATTCTACCTTTGAAAAAGTGTAGCTAGAACGCATATTAAAATTTACGCTGATTATGGCTTCGCATGCATTTCAATTATACAAAGGAACACTTTGTGCGCTAAATTGCAATTTTCCCCGAATAACGAAACAGGCTTTTTGACAGTAATAGTTTACTATTTATTTTGCGATAAAAGACCCTATTTCACGAATAACGTTTATTGGATTTACGTCAAAATAAATACATTTATGAAATAAAACACATATTTTGCATACATCGTGAAAATACGTATTCTTTTACATAAATTTTATACTTTTTGTTTGGTCGGTGGTTTGGTTACTTTCGACATTATTGTCGAAAATAACCGAACACGAAAAATCAATTTTTCTATACATTGTATCACCTTTCAAAATTTTCAGATGAAATAAAATCTTGAACAAACTATTATATCCTCTCGTATGAAATAACAAAAGATTTTCTCAACATTACATTGTAACAATACGAAATTTATCCGAATGAAATAAATAAAACACTCGAAACCGATCATCCCATAAATCTCAACTCATCGAAATTTAAGAGCCCACCTCAGGGGACAGAGACGCTGACAGTTTGAGAACCCTATGAAAAAATATATAGGGAATCACACCATAAAACGGATCGCCATAATTCACATCGGACACGGACCTACAATACGGAATACATACATACATCGGATGGGAATTTGCGGACAAGCGTCAGATTGACAGATCGTCCTCGATTCCTGATAGCTAACCAGAAAATTGGGAGGCGGATGAAAAAGTGGATGTGTTTTTTTATATGTCTTCGTTTTTTCGTCTCGTGGTTCTAAATATGAGGGTTTGTTGAGGGTGGGAAAGATTGATGATAATGATTGGCTTAAAAAGAGTATTGAAAAGTTCGGTGGGTAAGTGAAATATCTGTTTTCAGTTGTGTTATAGATAAGTGGTGTTTTAATTTATTTTATACGGAATAAAAAATTCTCTAATATGTAAAACATGAGATATTTCTGAAATGTAAATATTGGACATAAATTTGAATATCATTTAAAGATTTGCTTGAAAAATTTTTTCAACTATAATTTTATATAATATTATGTCTGCGTTAAAAGGATATTTAGTGATTTATGAATTTAATGAAATGAATAATTTATTATGAAAAATGACTATGTTTACAAAAATTCCAAAATAGCTTTTGATGGTATTTTTTTTTTATAAACTATTACAAATGTGTCTGGTATAAGAATAAACACAATAACTTCTTTTTTTGTGTGCTTTTTATTTATAAACTATGAAACTTTATCCAGTTTTTAATTTTGTGAGATTTTCAATGTTATGTTAATAAATATTTTCTCGACACCCGACTTTTTCTCTCAAAATAAACTCTTTCTAACCAGCACCCATTATTTTATTTTACAGAATCACTTAACTTAATACCAAAGCCTTTCATTAATCACCCAAAGAATAAAAAAGCACCTCTATCAATCTAAATTACACAAATCTCAAAATAAACAACGTACGTGACCTCTAACCGGTGATTTGAGAAACTCGAGCGTCAAATTAATACCCAATAACAACCATTTTTTTTTTTTTTTTTAATGAAATCGAAACCTGAATAAATGTTGAAAAAAATTATGTTATGCTAGGTTTGTATAATCACTTCGTTTATAGACGAAGCAAAGAATCTTATTTTCTTTGACAAAAGACATTGAATGAAGCGCCTATATACCACCGTTTTCTTAAATTTCATAGAAAAAGCAAGATTTTTCGTTCTTTAACAAAGCGATTACACAAACGTAGCAAAACATAAACATATATACCCGGGCCTCGTATAATACCACGGTCTAATACCACGGTCATATGGTTCCACAAAAACGTCGTGTAATACAAATCCGTGTTATACAAGGTTTGAAGTTCATTCAAAATTAGGGTTCGCGTTCCAAAAAAAAATCATAGATAGTTTATATGAATATGTACTGTATTTTTTTAAGTAAACAAATATACATTTACATATTTACTGAAAAAAACTTCAATAATATATTAAAGTATTCATTCATCATCGCTATCACTTAGAATTCTATACGTTTTACTCTTTTTCGAGATCAGTTGTAAGTTTTCATCATCGGAGGACTTTGGATTTCTTGTGGTTTTCATAAATTTTTTCACAAATTTTTTAGTCTTCAAAAATTCGGTATTAAGCGACTGTCTGCTTTTAGCGTATAAATCTTTACATATTTCCTTATAAGGTTTCAAAACCTGTTGTAATTCCCTCTTGAATTTTGAACTTTTTTCTATTATAGGATGCTTTTCAATTAAAAAAATTCTAATCTAGTGTCATGTCACATTTCATAGACGTACAAATCAAACATATTAATTTTTTTTCCTGAAATCGTGTTAAATAAAGCGTGTTGTAAAAAAAATATGCCACAATTTATACATCCATGTTATACGAGGCCCGGGTGTACTAACAATGATCAAGCTAGACTACACATAAACAACAAAACCGTATCATTGACAAGACTTGCCGAATCTCCACTCACGTCGCCGCCATATTCCGACTTTTGGCGCTAAAATAAAAAAGAACACACACACATACACACATATATGTATATACATATACACGCACACATACACACACACACATATCCAAATACAAAGCCTACTCTCACATTACACACGTCGGTCACGAACTGTAGGCCTGCGTTTTATTTGACCCGCGACGCTAAAGCGATTTGTATCGACGCCACTACGGCCGCACCGGTGTGTTTGCGCTTTTTTTCCGGGCCAGGGTGTATACGTTTTATTTTTTGCGATGCGTACTAACTGTGAAAAGTTTTCGGTGTGTTCGCGAAATGATAATTGCGTTTTGCGCTTGAATGGCGCTTTTCCGCCGCGTCGAGTTGGATCGTTTTTGTGTAGTGAAATGGGTGGGATGCTCAAAGGAGTTCAACGTTGGTTATTTTCGGATTTGAATTGATGTGGTTTTTTTTTTCATATTGCGTCGTTGCAAAATTTTGATCGTGGTATAAAGTTTCGTTTGATTTTGTAATAATCTAGTACTGGAGAGTGCAATAAAACGGCATCGTGGTATTCAATGTACGAGTGTGTTGAAAAAGTTCAAAAACAAAGTTTTGATGGTTTCATCCATATGAAATTTACTTCAATATAAAGTTTTCAAATATTCAACAGTTTTGTTGTACGTATCAAAAATATAAAGGTGAAAATCGTAAATCATGGTTATAAATTATAATATGTGATACAAAAGTTTTTTTTTATATCGTATACAAAACAACCGAATTTTCAATATTATTTGTGAATGAAAAAAAAATACAACTTAATGTTATATGCTCTTAATAATCTTCCAAAAACTAACATTTTAATAAATTTAACTTATTTTAAAACAACTTAAATAATATACAACCGATACTAGTTTTAAACGGTTTCGAATTAACACGGTTCAAGTGAGAAAAACTGATTATTTTTTACCCGCTTTTTTCACTTTACCTAGGTATAAAAAATTAAAAAAATATTTATTATTATGATACAATGGTAAGATTCGATACAAGCCAGTATGCTGTTATAATTATATGTATTTATAGTTATTATAAATAAAAAAATTAAATGTTTTTTGATGATTTTGCATAATAAAATTTTTTCATACTAAACATTTTTTATAAAATACATTTGGAAGAAAGCTCTATCCAAATTGTCTATTCTTGCTCTAATTTATATGATCACATATGATTTTTTTATACGATAATCTCTGAAACTTATCTCTCATATAAAAAGAGGATTAAGTGTATTATCATTAAAAAATCCAATCATTATTTTTTTTCTTCTACACAAATTTCTTAAATAATAACAAAAATTTTTTCGAAAAATTTAACTTAATCCCATCACTGCATGTACACAATACATAATTTTAAAGGAGTGGTTTAAAAATTAAAATCTCACCACTTCAAAATTAAACATCTTTTACGCAACATCGCAAAGACAACGTTAAAGTTGGGCGCGATTTTTCACCACCACCTGCTATGAAACGGGAAAAACGTACGCGAATTTTCAACTGCGGATTTTTCCTCGAGGGTTTTCCCGGAAAATTCCCAGTCGGATTTGCAACCGCCTTTTTGTCGGAGGCAACTTTCGCGAAACTCGAACGCTGCAACATGCAAACGCGATAAAGCCACTTCCAGACTCGTTCGAGTTTTTGCGATTTTTGCATTCCCGAATCTCCCATAAAACTTCGGCAATACGTTTTTGCAAAGTAAAAGAAAGAGCGTACGATTCTTGGATTTAATTAATTGCAATCTGATTATATAACATGGCCGTTTTTATTTGATTCGATTGAGTTGGTTTTGATTATTTTAGGTTAAATGAATGAATGTTCATAAATGTTTTATGTATATATAAAACATTTCAGAAAATGTCTTACATTGTTATTATCATTAATGGCGAAACTCGGAATGATCTCATTGTCTGGTTTATCGTAAATCATTATGAGTATTAAGGGATGTATGTTGAATATTTACTTGTAAATAATGTATGAATTTTATTATGAAACTTTTCGCGTTTATATGATAAAAAGGTTTCGTTGTCGTCTTTGAAGAATACTTTTGAATTTTTACTGCTTTTTTATAAAGCGACTTTTGGCTTTATTTTTATGCGGAAAAATTTCAATTAGTGGAGGTTAAAAATTTTATTTTATTCAAGAGCAAAATGTGTTACTTTGACATGTTTACGGAAAAAAGACATAAATTTAAATCGACTGAACCATTATAACAATATTAAAAGTTATACGTGGAGCATTTTAAATTTATGTCGTTTATATTGAATTACATTTTCTCCTCGAAATTACGCGTTGTTAATAAAACTTTCATATTCAACTCAAACGAGTGCTCTTTTTTCGAAAATTTACTACTTTCAAATACTCGTTATGTATAATAAAAATAAAACAAACAAAGCCTAAATAAAACACGACGAATATCCGATAAATAATGTATATACTCAATGGAACTCACATTCAGTATATCTTACTTATTGTTAGTACAAAGCAATGAATCAAGCCGTGACCCAGAAAACACTCAACAATATGAATAAAATCATATTCCATCCGAAGAAATAGTTCATACATTCAAAGGTACTTTATTCAGTTGACCACATATTGAAAAATTCTCAACAAATCGATTATTCATACATCATATTACTCTTATCCGTTCATAATGCAAATTTTCGATCAATTTTTATTTATATATGGAATCCCAAACGTATGATTTTCTATTCAATATCGAGATAAATCTCTGTATATTAACAAATACCCATAGTTCATCGAAAAATTCTCACTTTGTACTGGATATTTCAGGCTCAGAGTACTGTACAAGCACAATCATGTCCGGCGTATACACTTTTATCAAAATATTAGGTCATCAAGGTGACAAAAGGCTGTGCTTCCAGGGTGTTCCGACAAATAATGGAGAAGCATTTGTGGGGTCCTTTGTAGCACCTTTGTCGATACGGCTAAGAAAATTTTTAAGACGAGCCGGGAAAACCTTGGAAAAGCTCCTGACCAGCAAGCGCGTTTCGGAAAAAGCCGTGAAAAATATAAATGACAAAAAAGTGCGGGTTCCATGGAAGAAAAGCGGCTCGTGGAAATGAGAAGAAAGCGTGTAGCGACACATATAAAGGAGAAAAAATTTCGGGAAATTTCCTCATCGCTGATAAATACGGTCGTGTGGTGCTGCTGCGAGAGAAAAGCGCTTTTCTTTTTTCAACCGCGGCTTTGATACGTTATCAATGTGTTCTGCGTTTAAAAAAATTACACTCGGCTCGTG
The DNA here is from genome assembly GCA_028571205.2 of Hydropsyche betteni. NCBI lineage: Eukaryota > Metazoa > Arthropoda > Insecta > Trichoptera > Hydropsychidae > Hydropsyche > Hydropsyche betteni. Next base: position 1,256,636 of record JAOXNN020000064.1, on the reverse strand, counting down.
TTCGTGTTCGATTTTATTTTTTTGCGGGGGCTTCGTTACGTTTGAGTGTTTCCCAAACGGAATATGGAAAATGTTCGATATACCTTTTTAATAAAACATGTTTGCTTTGTGGGTTTTGCAACCGTATTTCAAAAATAAATCAAATTTTATTTTTACCATTTTAATTTTTTATATTCTTTGATATAATCACGTATATTATAGAGCTTCAGAACTGAGTTCGAAATTATTATTTTTTTATTTTTAATTATGCAAATTTTCCTTTACACAGATTCCGACGCATAGAGGCTTTTGTTCACATATTTTTCGGCACTTGCTAAAAACTTAAGATGGCTCGTCATCTGAAAATATTCGCAAACGAAAGCGATCCGACTCGTTTCGGTACACGAAGAGGCTCGACTTAAAAAAATGCTTAACATACTTCATGAATAATTCATGATTCCCGGTCGCCTTCGGGAAGTTTTCTTCCTTCTTTTATTTATTTTTTTCATATTTGCTCCCCTATACGTGCGCGCGTACTTTCGCACAATATGAGAATTATTTTTCACGTATCGAATTTTTGATCAATCGCGTTTGTATCACGACGCGACATAAAGTATGGCCGGTTATTTTACACGTCGAATATGTAATGTTCAATATATCATGTGGGAATTAGAAATGTGGAAAATTTCACGTGTGAAAATAATTTGAAAGATACTTTTCATTGCATGCATTTTTTTATATTTTTGTATGAGATCGATGGTGGTCATTTTGAAATGTGTCGTTTTGTAATTTTACGATAGATGTCACTATGATTTCGATGACGAGGCATACTTTTTGTTTATTTCGCGGTCTGGATTATTTTGATAACGTTGCGCAACATATGAGATATACGAGGTTCTTTTAAGAGAATATTTTTTTATTCACACACTCCCACATTAATTTTTTAAAAAAGCTTTGAAAAACATTTCTATACCAATTCAACATGACCTTGACATTTGAAAATTTAAAAAAAAAAACAATCGAAACAAAGCAAAACAAACAAAAAGATCAGAAAACAATGCAAAACACCGATCTGAGCGGCTCTCGGATTTTTTACGAGTGTTTTTGAATCGTAATCGCGTTAACGTAAGTAATCGTCGTTGGCGTAACGACCGGAAAAGCCGGCCCCGAGTTTTCATAATTTTCGCAATTTTCCGGACAATGTCGATTTTTTGGCGAAATTCCAGAAGCCTCCATCGACTCCCATTCTCCAGTTTGAGCGCCTCCTTTTGCCCTTTCTTCGTTTGTGCCCCCGCTTTGGCCCTAAGACCGTCGTTTTGGCGTCCATCCGTCTGTCTCGTGTTTCAGCCCTTTTTCAGGGGTGTTTAACGCTATGTTCGAATTTCTCTAATGCATTTTTGACATTTCTTTCACATTTTTTATACATATTCTAGGAAAAACGATATCGGATTTTTTTTAATGGAAAAATAAAAATACTCATTTCGAATATTCGTCAAATTTATGTTCAACGATTTTAATTTTTATTAAAAATAATTATATTTAAATATTTGATCGTGTTTTGAAAATTTCTGTTTTCAGCCGCACACAGATCATGCACGAAACTTTGCTCTTTCGATGGCCAAAGTTGTTTATGGCCGACTCGTGCGACCCTCTGGCAATTTACAAATTATTTTTTGAGCTTTTGTGCATCAAAGCGATGTAATTGAGCACGTTTATTACTTAAATGTGCTTTTTAATAACTCGAAATTTTATCTAAAGTTTTCACCGTTGAAATTTAATGACTCAATTCTTTCGAAATCTAAATTAGATTTTGAACTTAAGAATCCAATTTTCGGTGACTTTCATTAAACACCTTATATATTATATAATCAATTCATTATTTTGACTTATTTTCAATATCGTTTATGATATTATAACATGAAAAAATAATAATATTTATGTTAATGCACTTCAGCACTTTTATAAAAATACTTTCACGATAATCACCGACTACCAAAAGAATCTAACACATTCTCCTCGTGAAAGTTACCACCAAAAGTCGAAAAAAAAACTCCTTCGAACACTCAAACGAAGCACTAGGCCACAAGAATCGTTTCGCGGCCATGACCCGTACTAAAAGGCGCGTTACAATAAAATTTCGCAAAACGCCCCGTATAGGAAGCGGCAATAATAAATTACGCGTTATAGTCGCGAGATTACAGCGAAATATATTTATTACAATATAATATTACATAATAAAATCGTCTTTTATTGTGCTTTATCGTCAACGAGCGACTCCGCCATCCACTATCTGATATAAAAACTGCCATAATCCGTTACGGTCGTATCTGAGGCGTGCAAAAATGGCGCGAATATATACAAAGACTTTGAACTTTCAAATGTATTCAAATGCGCTAGAAGAGTGTTGTAAATTAGTGTGTGAATTTTTTGAAATTTATGTTTCACCTGTAGAACAGACTAAAGGTCGCAAAAAATATATATTTTGTAAAGTACGCTGGTCACTCAATTTATGCGGTAGATACGATCCGCGATTAACCGCCCAAAAAAATACTATGAACCCATACTTTTGTATGGGTTCATAGTCTTTATCTATCCTTATGGGATCATAATCTTTATCTAACCAATCTCTTGTTTTTGCAAGAGAAAAGTTCCAAAGTAAAAATCTTGTAAATAGAGACTTTAGATCCATACTAAATAGGAAAATTGGTTCAGAAAAATTCGCGTGAAATGAGTCTAAAATGTATTTGAAAAATTAGTAATTATAAAAAAAAATATATTCATTTATTCTCATTTTTGCTGTCATTTTCTAAATTCTGAAACATTTTTTTTCGCTGGTTTAAAATCATTTTCACACTTTTACTTAAAATAATCAATTCATTTAAATTTCTAAGAGAACTCTGTTTGGTCATGAGTAGTTTCTTTTAAGAATTTCGTAATCGATGATTGTTTTTTTCTTATAAAATTAAAAATATGTTAATTAAAAAAATATATTGCTTGACCTAGTTAAAGTGAAACCGCATAAAACGAGTATTGCATAAATTGGGGAATAGGTGTACGTATATTAATTTGAATTAGGGTGAAAATCTATGGTGCGCGTAATCGTAAGCGTATTTTATGAACCTGGATTGAACCCATAAGTATCATACGAACAAAATAGAAATATATATCGTTCCTTTGGTTTATAGATACGCTTACACTTAGGGTAAAGCCTCATAGTTAACAAAAGAGTGAACTTAAGCGAAAACATATCACCCATAACACTCACTTTAGAGCCTCGACCTCATTTGATTTTTTTTTCCGTATTTATTAAGTCCCTCGAAATTATTTACGAAATATAACGGAAGAAATTTTTACAAAGGTCAAAATGCAAATTCGCATAAAATTAACTCACGTAACCGCAACATTCCGTACGACCAAAAAATAAGAAAATCTCCCGCCGAAATTTGCATGCAAAATCCATTACGCAATAGCCGTAGTTTGTCCGCCATTAACACAGATGACGCCACACAATTTCCCGCGCAAAAAATTCAAAATAAATCTCGATCCGGGTTAATATTTCGTTGATAAAATACGCCCCGGGGGTGGAATTTTCACTTAAAGTAGCCCGAATTTCACCGTAGACGATGACAACGGTGTTGAGTATAAATATAGAGGTTTTTGAAGCAATAACACTCATCCCCGGTCCGGACATTAACCCGGAAAGTGAGCGAAGCGGTTCTGTCTTTATGGGACTGTCCCGCTGTCCCGATTCCGTGGGAGGAGAAAAATTCGGGGGATTTTATTGTTGCGTCGGAATTGTTCGTAGGTCGCAGATGTGCCTCGTAAAAGTCGTCGTCGAATGCAAAAAAAATCTTTTATTTTAATTTTTTTATAAATACGTTTATTTTGTGAGATGAACTTGGGATTGGGCAAAGTATTTCGTTTTTTTAATTTAAAAAAATATCTTTTTTTTTAATATTCATTATGATTGAATCATAAATTTAAATTGATGTATAAATCCCCTATATATAATAGCGGATTTTTGTGTCGATGATGATGATGATGAACATTTGAACTGGTTTTATTAATTAAATATTAAATATTCAAATTGGGTACACATTTCGAATTCACACAATCGGGTTTTCACATTTTATTGTTTTCCATTTCTTAACAAAACCACAGCCGATGTTATTAACATCGGGC
>JAOXNN020000064.1:1221217-1242792 GCA_028571205.2 Hydropsyche betteni | reverse complement strand
CTTTATGCGCTCCCGATACAATGAGAGTCGCGAGCGTCATTGTGACACACAGACAGACAGACAGACAGACAGACAGACAGACAGATATCCGCTATTATATATAGGGGATAGGGGATTACGTAATCAATATTATAATAAGAGAAAATGTAGTGTTAAAATTAAATAATCAAAATCAGTATCAAATTTAATTAAAGGTGATAAATAAGAACCGTTAAATAATTGTAATTTACACAAATGGCACTTTACAAATTATGTCAAATAAATATTATATTATATATCAAAATCATTATTAAACAAAATAATTGAGTCAAGTCGTTATAAAGGTCTTTCTCCTGGGTTTGGTGATTTACTTTGAATTTATCATGTAAAGCGTTTTGTGCGTCTTCGTTTAGTTAAATTACAAATGATTGAATCGACAACATTCCTTACGAATAATCGTATATGCGTATGCGGTTTAATTTCGAACGTAAAATGAAGCCAAAATAATTGTATCGAGTTCGCTCAAGTATCTTATACAAATAAACGTTTTCGTATAATAATTGAGAAACTTTAGATTTCAAATTTGATTATTCTAATTTCGTATGCGAGATATTTCGTTTGTATGAATCTTATCGAATTCCATTCAAAATATTTAGCCATAAATACGAAATCATTCATGGAAGAATGGAAGAAATATTAAATTAAATATTTGAAAATTAAATAGTGCAAAAGTGATATCCTGAAGTGATATCCTGATATCCTCCAACGGATTTGAACTACAAAATAATTTTTAATTGTTAACAGTTTATTTACGAACCATATTATTTGCGTGTAGATTAAATTTCAAGCTACTTCACGCCACTTTGATGATATACAAACAAACTAATAAGATATTTATTACGTTTCATACTAGCTGAGACGAATATTAAAATATAATATACAAAACCAACTTCTCGGAAAAATTCATTTGTAAAGACAAATTCGCAAACGAGAAAGATATTACTTGTTAAACAAACGACTCACGCTTTTCCGATTATAAAATGAAAAGTGTTTTGAAATTTCGCAATTTCAAATTTTAATCATTATTAGTATGCCACTGAAAATATATCTACGTACTCATGGAGTTAAATAATTACTTTCTATATTAATACACACATGTTAATGAATAAAACTTTTGATTTCCGCATAAGTACTATAATTAAATACGTATTTAACTACGCACAATATACAAATTTACAAATATTATATATACCCATTAAAATAATTAAGATAGCACGTTCGTTCATCTAAAAGTTTTAAAACACTCGCACACATCACAAACTTTCTCAATTACCAAAAGAAGAGACCAAAACTTAAAACAATCCCATTAAATTTTTCGCCAATGCTAATTATCCCGCAGGACCAAACAATTGATCACATTTATCAATTTGATTGACGTTCACTTAGGAATACGCGCATGTAAATTGTTGATTCGGGCAATAGTTGTGCGACAGTGGTGTAGTACAAAGGCCATTTTGAATGGATCCGGGGGTAGTTAGCGTGTGGGAGAAAACTGAAATCTGATTCCGAGTGATTTATGACTCTTGTTTCGCAATACATCAAATCGCGAATGCGCATACATATTTATGTCGACATTGCTCATGTTTGTGCGAAATCGTTACGATATTATGCTTCATTATATGTATGAGAATAAATGCCTAATTCTGTGTTGGGAATGGTTGAAAAAAATTATTGGGGATTTCAATGATTCGGGCATATAATTGGAAAATGTTAAGAAATCGGAAAAACAATATAGAAACGAGATTAAAAATGTATTGGATTGATAAGGAAAGAATTGGAAGATGGTTGTAAATCGGGTTACTTATATTATATTATACGTTTAAGTTTCTTTTTACGCGAGGAATGCATTTCAGATTACTGTGTAATAAAATGACCATATAATAATTGGAGATAGATTTTATCAATATATTTGTATGGCGACTTTAATGGAAAATGTGTGATGTGGAAAAATTTTGCCATTTGAAATTTTTAAATAACATAAAAAAAATTATTCAAAAACTATAATTTTCAACTGAATTACTTCAGATCTTACTTTTATGGTGCAATAATACATTTTTACATCGTATTAAAACGAAAAAACAGTGTGAAAAAATAATTGTTTCTTTTTTTGAACAATGTTATTTCAGAAAAGAGTTTTCGGTATATAAAGTTATGCTGGAAACTATGTACTGTCAACCTCACCCTCAACTCTACCCTTGTTCCAATTAATACCATCACTTTTATTTTATTTACGAGTAAGATAAGTAACTATTATTCTTCGAACACGCAACTCGTAACAAATTACTGTTACTAATTACTAGTACGTCATTCGAACAGACATAATCAAATATTATAAATCCTAATGAATAATATACCATCAATAACTTCAGAAATTCAATATAAACTTATAATATTGAATCTGATTTCGTTTTTTATTTAAATAAAAACACATTTTTTATGCGTGTAAATTAGCTCAGTATCCATTCAAAGCGAAACATCTTGTTATTTCGGGCACTTTCAGCTCATTTATTCGTACATCTTTTTCTACAAAAATCACGGAAAAATTATTCGCGTAGGCTAATGCGAAAATCCAATTAGGCTCCGCCGCCGGGCGATACGGAAAAAGGGCAAATCCGATAAGGTTATTAGTATAAAACTTTTATATTCTCATTTCGCTTTTCTGCATTAAAAGAGATAAGAGCCGCGTGCGCGTTGACTCGCTTAATAAATTCGGTTACTTTTGCGCGCCAGGGGTTCTCAAACTGTGTTCACCCCCTCGGAGTGTTAATGCACCGCCGGTGCATATTGTAAAGATGTTATCTTCCTCGATTTATGTCGGTTGATGTTTAAAATAAACATTCGTTCCAGCTGTTGGTTGAAAACAGTACGGTTTGTTTTGTACGATATAGTTTTTTATCTTTTGTAATAGACTCTATTTAAATATTTATTTGAAAGATATATTTTCTGAAATTTTTATTTACTGTGTATGATAACTTGGGCTTAGTCTCAATTTTGAAAATTTACTTTTGTAAATCGTAAAATATTACGATTCATATAAATATAACTGTGTGTCTTTTATTAATATAATACTTTCAATACGCATGTATGTGTTCATTCAAACGAGAAATTATTTGAGAAAGAAAAGTCAAATAAAAAAGGTTTCATTGATGTGGTCACCATAAATCCGAATCATAAAAGCAAACCTCATATATAATAATATCAATGAGACAGATTTTCTCATAAAGTAAATAATAAAAATTCACTAAAAGTCATAAGTCACCATTCAACTGTATTTTTTATTGACAATATAGAGTCCTTCAATAAGGATGCTCGATTTTAAAATGTACAATAAAATTTGACGATTTGGATACGTTATTCAATGCTATAACACTCCATGATGATTTACCGTACATAACTAAACAATTGACAGCAAATTTGAAAAATGTTACTTTAACAACATGGCTATTATAACCCAAAATATTTTGAACGTTCCTATTGAAAGATCCTATATTACGAAAAAAGTATCTCATTCATTCTTAAACCTTATTTATGCAATTTCAATTTACACAACGACCACTCATCATACAAAATAAAGAAAAACCGTCAAATTCAATAGATCCAAAATTAGAAAAAAAAAATTCCCAACCCTTTTCACGCAATGACAAAACCGTTTCAACACCGCTCTCGATGCTTGCACCAGCTAAGAGACATTCGAGATTTTTTCCTTTACGACGGTCGTAAATAATGAATTTTTATGTGACGCTAGTGAAAAATTCGAGCGGCCATCAGACGCCGGATAAATCTTTCAGAAGAAAACCCAATCGCTAAAAGGCCCTAAAAAACGACCGTGGCAAAAAAGTTCGATGATTTATCGGACGACGGTCTATCGGCCTTAACTTAACTCAACTTAACTGAGCTCCGAGGGTGTGTGTGTGTGCACGTTGTAATTAATTGAACCGAACACTATTCGCGAAAAGCGGGCCGGTATTTATGACGGCGCGAAATTGTTCGGAAAGTTTATTTGGAGGAGTTCAACGAGTGCTCGATAAGCTGTGAAAAAGCACTATGTTATTAATCGTTCGATTGTATTAATTAAATTTGGTTTGAAGAGTCGTGAAGATTTTGGTTGGGGTTCTTTGAAGATTTAATAATGTGATTCTTTGTATTAAATATTTATTAATTTAAAGCTTGTTTATGTTTGATCAATGAAGTATTTTCATTATAATTCGGATTCCAAATTTTTTTTGTATCACAGAATAATATTTTTTCTAAATAAGATAATCTAACAATAATAATATATTGTCCTAATAAGTTTTCGTGGCTTATTTCCAAAATCACAAAAACAAACTTATTTTTTGTACAAAAAAAAAATGTAATAATACGAAAATACAAAATTGCGGCTTAAAATATTAATATGAACATTATATAAATTATACGTATTTTATCTGAATGTAATACTGACCTAGAAATAACATTGAACTCACTGAGAGCGTGAAAATCAATAATCTCGCTTCCGTTATCATTAACAAACTAAATACAAGATTTAAATTCAAATTAACAAACATTTCTACGAATATTAATTCGAATTCTCACCTCAATTTATATTAATGAGTTTGAAAGCTCTATTCAAATAAACATAATCCATTAATATCACACAAATAAACAATTTCATCTACAACAAAAACAATCAAATTACCAATCCGCATGAAAAAAATTACAATTTTTATAAATTTAAATACAAAAAAAACTATATATTACATTGAAAAATCAGTAGGTGGATAGAGATGCATTGGGGTAAAAAGCAGATAACGAACGTCTCGTCTTTTATGTCGCAAATTGGTCGCATCCCTTCGGGGAAGTCACGGAGCTAAGTGCCCCGCAAAGCCATCCCTTCTGGAAGGAGAAGCCCTTTTCTCCTTTTTAAATCCTCGGGCTAATCCCTAATTCGTGCGGACACGTAACTTCTGTGTTCGATTCGAAACGCTTTTTATCGTGCCCTCAGACTTTCTTGGCGTAAGAAAAAATAGAGGAGAACGAAAAAAAAGGAGTTCGCACTAGAAAGGTTTTTTGACCCGTTTGCCTTTCTCGGAACCTTTTCTCGCTCTATTTTGTTTATGTAAAGTTAGTGAAAAGATTTTAGAAAATATTTTCTATTTAAATTAAAATATAACCTTTAATAATAGTGTTCTATTTATCTTATAACGTTGACTTTTTCATATTTGTAGTTTTTTCTTACATAAAATTTTCAGAATTCAACTTTATCTTGTAGCAAAATAATGAGACGATCTATTGTAAGATGTTAAAAAATAGTTGAACTTTTTTTGTCCGTCTGTTTGTGAAGCGTCGTAAATCAAACTAGTGTAAACTTTTCCTTGAAAATCTATAACACGTTATATGTAAAAAGTTCAAAGATAATACGATCAGTTAAAGTTTAAGAAAAATTTTCACTGAAATTTTCTCCATAGGACTCTCGTATCGTTATGAAGTTTTTAAAAATAAATTTTAGAATTGAAAAAAAAAAACGAAATTTATATATTTATATCTGTCGAATCTAACAACTCTCTTTTCCAGGCTGTATCATATTCAATTTCCTGAAATATCGCGTTGTTTACGCGTTTTTCTTTTATAACCCGTAAAGTTTTCCCGCAAAAGTACTCTTCCAGGAACGTGATGGAAAAAATATTAAAAAGTCTTACCTTGCGAACTAAGATGACTTTCGATCGAAACTGACGCGTTTTTAATACCTCGTAAAAGACAAGATAATAGGAAGTGAAGTCTTCTAGTAGTTTGTAAAAGGTAACGAGATAAGAAAAATAAGTTCGAGATGAAATTAGCAGATTATTTTTCATCTCTTTATACATACGCACAGTATATAAAATATAATATTTACACTTTATTATTAAAGGCATCAATGTAACGTTTGTTTTGTTAATTGTTTCTGTTTGTTCATATGTTTCAAAATTTAAGATATTAACTCTGACACAACTTTATCTGTTTCCATTACAACATTTTAAATATTTCACGTAAAATATTTGAGAAGCCTGTCAAGCTTTTAAAGAGTAATTCTTGTATTTAAAATGTAATTCGAAACTGAATATTTGTGTTTGAAGCTTTATAATTGTTCTGGAAACATCAACGAGTGGTTATATATCAAACTATATACAACGTATAAGCGAACTTTTTAACAGATGGTATAATATAATATAACATATTTTCAAAATGGAGACAAAATAATATTTTAACAACAAATACCCATAAATTAAAATTGAGATAATCATATCAAATTACAAAGTAAAATATAACCTAATTTTTTAATCAATTTAAATTACTATGTTACGATACTTTAAATTTTGTTTTTAAAAAAAAGTCCTTATGTAAACCGAATACAAAAAAATTAATTTTCATCGTAATAAAAATCGTTAAACATAAGTTTATTAAAAATTTAAAAAAAACACTTACTCAAAAATATTATTTAATATAGAAAAAACTTGGATAAATCAGTGATATTCAGCGTTCGTTGTTATCATTGTGTATTCTAATAAAAAATGATAATAAAAAGTTTACTTTTATGAAGCATTTTTTTATATTTTTCATTGAACTATTATTTATTTAGATGTTGTACACTTTTACTAATTTTGCGTGACATCTCGACTAATCAAATCAGGTACATCTAATTTCGTGATATTACGATTAACTCAAATTCTTAAGTTTATCTCTGGAAAATATTATAGAATTTTGCATATAGCCCTATTTTATCTATCGCTGGTAAAAAATATTTTTTTACGTACATAAAAAACCTTTTACAAATTTTTCAGCATGACAAAAAAAAATAAAAACCATCGCTTAAAATGTTTAAACTAACTTCACACGTTAGACGATTACTAAATTATGTCAGCACGAACTTGTGTTCTAACTAACAAGCTTTTAGTAGGTATGATTTTTGAAAATATGTTGGTATTATTTTAAAAAAAAATTTACTTCATTCGTATCATGGATTTATCTAAGTCTCCACTACTTAACGATCAAAATTTTGAATCAATTACTAATTAACATCAAAATGACAATTCCAAAACCAAGTTTATTTATTATACGTAATAAAAACATACAACAAACACATTCTAACTTAATTAAAAACTTAATCGATTCACTCTTGCGTAGCCACAAGCACCTAGGCGCAAAGTAAACCCACCATCATAACCACGTCCGCCATATTACACCGACACGTATGAAAGACGTGCTTCTTGCCAAACGACAATATGTATCTTCAAACTGCTCGTTAGCCCCGATGAGAGATCGACCTCATAAACTCGCAAGTATGATAATTGCGAATTTCAGAGAAGTCGCAGGAAAACTCGCAATGGCCCCAAGCTGCTGAAAACTCCGCCCAATTACTCTTGGCGGTGGAGTATTTTTAAGGTAGTTGGGCGTTTTGTGACTTTCGTGTGTGATGTGAAGTTGTGTTTGTTTTGTACACGTAAATATGGGAGTTTTGAATAAATACGTTCGCAGAAGTCGAATCAATCGGTCAAGCAAACATACGATTCTTAGCATTAGTAATGGTAATGTAAAAAAGTTGTATAGGATGTAAATAAAGTTTTTTTTATGATGAAGTAAATATTGTTTTTATAAAAAGAAAATCATTTATATATTTGAGGGGTTCGGCAGTAAATAGTGCTAAGCGACATTTGTCACTTTTGGAATTGTTAAGAAAAACAGTTTACATACATTTAGATGCAAATATAACTAGAAATAACCCGACGTAGTACTGAAAGAATGTGGAATTATTTATTAATTTCTGTAGTATAAGTACTAATTTTTGTAATAAATGAAAAAAACTCAATTTTATAATTTTGGTGCTTAGCACTATTTACTACTGAACCCCTTATTTGATATATTACATTAATCAATTTGTATCAAAAAAAATTTAATATTTCAAAATTTCAATAATAAATTTTAACATTGAAAATCTTTTTTTAAGCGATCGATCGATTTAATATTTTGACTCCAAAGAATTGAAAATGATTTATAAAATAAATGATAAATGAAATTTACTATTTTCTAGTATGCAAACTTGATAGACGCCCTGTGTTTTGTTTCCTTTTTTTTATTTAGTCGTCGATGTTGTGGAAAGTCATCAATCAGATGCGAAATGGAGAAGTTTTTCGTCTTTGATTCGCTCTTGGAAATTTTACGATCTCGTATATGTATATTTTCGCGATACGTTTTCATTCTGTCGGAAAAGCGACATCGCGAAAATTCCCATACGACGAGTAATTTTTCTCGTTTTTTATATTCTTATTATATTTTTTTTCAGGATGTAATTCAATTTCTTCGCATTGAACTCGCCTTATAACAAAATATATCAAATATTACAAAACGTTTATAGTACTCGAAAATGATATATTTTCACATTCAAAGAGCCTCATAAAAGTCTTATATTTTATTCATTGTGATTCATATTTAAAAAAAAATCATTTTTTCAACATGAAAATAATCCAAATCAAAAATATTAAACACACTCGCCCCCATTAACGCCAAAACACATTTATCCCAAACTCCATCACATCCAATTTCCCGCATAAAATTTACACGACATGTTTTCCTTTACTACACCGAACCTTCCGAAAGCATCAAGTTAAACAACCTGCTGAAAAAAAAAACCAGCAAAAATTGAAATATCCCTGAAAAAAGAGTGTGTACTCTCGACCGACCGAGCTACTTTACTATACAAATGATAAAATCCTTTTGCGCGGGTCTCTCCTCGACGGAAAACTGTTTTCATATATAACACGTAATATATATAGAAAGTCCTCTAGGGTCCTTATGTAAATCATCTGCCGTAAAGCAGGGGTGTTTATTGGCCGGGCCGCGGCCCCGACGCCTGTCTCAATTTATCGCCAGAGGGGACAAACCCGAACACCGCAAGAACATATAAAATCTTTGTACGAATACATATTGAAGAGTAACCTATGACACGCTATGTGATATTAATATGCATCACAAAGCGGAGAGGTTTATTATATAATTGAACGTGTGAGAGTTCTTGTGTTGATTTAGAAATACTCGTATATATTTTGTGGGAGTTTCTATAATATTTTTTTTATTTTAACTATTAAAAATTTGTAATAATATAATATATTAATAATACTAGTGGTAGTACTCGGCGTTGCTTGGGATTTAAATTTTGAATAAAATTATTTTTTTAATGTTAATTCATTAAAACAAAAGAATAAAACAGGCCGCGTATTGTCGAAATATTTTTTTATATAGACAGGGAACATTTTTTTGCGGATCGTCCCGTTTTGGGTTTTGGGAAATATGTTTACCCTATTTTAATGATGCCAAAAACATTCTCCATAAAAAAATACATATACATGCCAATTTTCATGGCGATAGATCGAACGGTGTTGGATTGAAACGGCAAAAAACAAACAAAAAAAATATATAAACAAACATCCATTTATATGTATAGATACAGGTAGTCCTCAACTTATGACGGTTCGCACTTACGACCGAAAAAAATATGTTTTTTTAAATTAATTACTTTTATTAAATTGAATGATAAAACTCAAGTGGTTGTAAGAAACAAAATACGGAGGAATTTAGAACCGTCGAAAAAATTCGTTTGAAAGAAATGGCTGTTGCTATTAATTCAATTAATCAAGGAATACAAAAAATTGAAATGATAGACCCAAACAGTGAAAGTTTTTAAATATTATTAATTTATTATTTCATAATTGTATTAATAAAAGTAAGTAACTACCGAAAGAAAAATATATAGATTCTACTTACGACCGAGGTTCAGGAACGTATAATATCTCCGTCGTAAGTCGAAGGCTACTTGTAATATACTTTTTGATATTGCTGTTTATTCAGTACGTAACATACGTTTTGAATTTGAATATCTCATGCCAATATTTAAACACTAATAATACGAATTTTTTTCAATAGAAATATCTTTTGATATCTATTATAATGTGTCTTTCAATAGAAACGCTCGAAACGTTATAGCAACCATGTTTTTTAAGTGACATTTGTCAAATTTATTGTCAATTGTTTATTAGTGTACGGTAAATCATCGTGGAAGGTTATAGCGTTGAACAAGTGTACAAATTATCAAATTTTAAAATCGAACGTTCTTATTAAAAAAAACCCAAGATATAATAATATAATATAAAATCCTTTTTGATAAGACTTCTTTCCATTTCATAAAAAAAAAATACGTATCAGAATATTAATATTATTTCGATCAATTTACAATATTTTAATGAAATCGGAAACTTATTTGAAAAAAAAAATAATCCGTTTTTAATAACGAAAATGCTTTAGATACTTTTAATCAGAAAAAAACTTATAATTCCGAGTTGTTGAGAGTTTGATTTTAATGAATGAGGTATTAATTATCAATTTAATTCTATAAATAATTATCTTTATAACTTTGCTAATATGCTCTGAAAGATTTCACGCGAAAGTTATGACGTAAAGATTTGAGTTTGCGCCCAAAAGCTGCGGTTTTAATTAAATGCCAGCTTTTCACTTGTTTCGCGGTACAATGAAAATTTTTTCGTCATACAGGCACAAATTCTATTTATAACACGCAAATTTATGTTTATAATGTCTGTGTTAATAATACATAAGCAATAGTTTTATACGAAATTATATTATGTAAACAATATTTACGAAAAATATTTTATAAAAAGATTAACGGACGTTTGAAAAATGCGAATTTTTTTGTTCAGTTAGTAATTCCGCGTATTTTCATTATATCAAATTCAATATTTCGCGAAAGTTTTTTACACGAACACGGTGAATATTCTAGATATTTTTCGCGAGCTTTATTTTTATATTTAACAACCTGATCGAAACATTTTCTTCGAAACCGAATACCTTATATAAACGAGAATGTTTGTGTTCGTAATTTGATGAAGTAAAAAAGGTTCCGCGTTTGTTTGTACACATTCGATTATGTTGCATACACAATGGAAATGATCCCTTTGATCTTACCGTAAAATATTATATAAAAAATGCGTTTACGATTCGCGTATATATATGCAAGTTAATTTATTGCCTTAAGTGCTCATTTTATCAAAACAAAATATTTACATACGATCCTGTGGGAATGCGGGTTTGATATCGTACTCTACTTACGTGGAAGGTTCAACCGTTTTATTTTCGTATTTTATGTATTTTTTCTCGCTTATTTCAAACGCAATGTGAATATTTTTCAAAAGTGAAAAAACAACATATAAACAACTGCGATCCGTATGATGTACCCTCTTGAATTTGTATAATTCTTTTCATATAATTTTTCATAAACATTTTACACGTGTCTCGAATGTTAATTTTTTTACATTTATATATCAATATTTGTTTTTGGTATATAAAAATATATTTTACTTAATCGTTTTTTTAATATTCACAAAATATTTGTTATATTAAAAATCTGAACCACTTTCTACTTTCTTATGAAGATTTATATGAATATAATTACTTTGATCATTATATCTATTTTTTTATATTAGTGAAATTTCTTTAATACACAATCTTTAAATCGAGGAAAAAATATTTAATTTTTTTTTCACGTTACTTTGTAATTCTGTAATCCACATAATATTTTTTTAATACGACGTTAAAAAAATAAACGTTCACCTAAATTAACCAAAGTAGCGGCGCGGTATAATAATCGTAAATTTTATTTAATGCGAACTTTGACGAACATAAATAAAGTTATTATAATAAAAACCTATTAAAAGTGCTTTAAACCGAAGAAAAAAAAAGAGAAGTTATAAAAGTCCCAAGGAAAAACTCGTAATCCGCGAAAATAAAAGGGAAAATATCGCACTTATCTCACCGCGGGATGCAACGATCGCCCTCATTATTCGCCCTTAATATCTGTACGTATATTTGGACATTTCTCTTTTTCCCTCACATTAAAACGTCCCTTTGTGTCGGCTTTTTATTTCGTCGGCGCGGGAAATATTCGAAAATCCCGTCTTGAAATATCGCCGGGACAATGGCGGAGGTATTGTTGTCGTTTTTTCGAAAAATCGAGATCGCGTATCGCTCGAAAGAGGGAAAATATCGGCACGAACGGAACGAACAATAGCAATAATAATCCGGCTGGTTTTTTTAAAATATGAGATTTCGAGGCATGAAGGTCTTTTGAATGTCGAGGTGTGCTCGATTCGCATCGTGAAAATTGTGCGATTCATATTTTTATGTGTTGGATGAGTCTTTTCGGGAAAGCTGTTCTTTGTGATTGTTTTGGAAAATTTTCGAGGTGGTTTATAACCAAAACATCTTGTTGACATTGAAATAGTTTATGTTAATCGTTAGAAAATTGAGGTTCATATTTCACAGTAAAAAATATTTATTAATCTCACGTAGATTGGTTTGCCAAATGACCCTCACTGCGTCTGTAAAGAGATTCAAAGCCTGGATCATATCCTGTGGTTTTGCTCTTTGATAGAAGATAAAATAAAGGACATATTTTTCTGTTTTCTCCAATTTAGATTTTATATCCTAGAAATCAGCCTTTCGTTCGTTTCACACTTTTTACAAGAATACCAGTTCACGAATAGACATTATTCTCGCGATAATATCCCGTACACCATCCGAAAAACAATCCTTTGTTTCTTTGACAAAAATTAAATGTAAATTTCTCAGTTAATGTAAATGTGGCACCTATAATTTAACCTAGTGTTTCTGATACCCAGCTAAGCTGGCTCAGAAAATTAGCATAAAAGGAAGTGCATATGTAAGGTGAGCTTCCTTTCGATATATATCCGAGTATTATAGACATTTTATTTTAATTTAGGCATTCTCATATTAAATTAGTTACAATTTGAAAAAATTCTTTCAAAATTAAATATTAAAAAATGTGCATTTAATGATGCAGAACTAACTTTTTAAAACGCATGAATCACACTACTCTCACATAACATTGAATACAGAGTATGCGCGTCGCGCTTTTGTTCGGCGTCGTTTTTCGCGTTTGGCTTTCTCCCAAATTATAATTGAACTGAAAAAGAGGGAAAAAGAGATAAATAGAGCGAGCGAGAGAAAGACGAAAGCCAGCGATGGATAACCTTTTATGTATCTGTGAAATATAAAAGCCGTTTTTCCCGCTCTAATTGATGATGGACGCCGTACGCCACCACTTTATTCGTTGCAGAGAAACTAATCGCTTCCATTATGAATGAATGCATTTTATATTTTCTTTTAATATACGTTTAGTTAATTTGTCGATATTTACAATGAATTATTTGATTCATTTAATATTTGAAATGTACTGCGAAATATTTTAAATTTTCATCTATCATTATATACGCTTTATAAATATAATATTTTGATCTTTTCATATAACACTATTGAAGATAGTATATAAGCCCGATCTAAATAACATCGACTGTGGTTTTGTTAAATGTGAAAACCTGATTGTGTGAACCCAAAATGTGTACCCGATTTGAATATTTAATATTTAATTAATAAAATCGAAATAGTTCATTTTTTATTTGCTTGTGGCATATAGGCTACCCGATGCCCATAATCAATTTGAATATATTTAATATTTAATTAATAAAACCAGTTCATTTATTATTGTCACAATTATGACATATAGGCAAATCCAATCCAGGCAGTAGGTAATAAGCATCATATTATAGACGTTAATTGCATACGCATATAAAGACCATATTCGCTAAAAAGTCGTGAACGTCATCGACATAGATACACAGACACACAGAAATCTGCTATTATCTATAGGGGATTCAATTCTATTTTTTGAGAAGATTTTGAAAAAATTTAAATCAAAAATCATTTCTTCTTAATTTTTTTTCATATGAAAAATATTCAAACATACCATCTTAGTTTGTGGCAATAACAAATTTAGTTTAGAATAGTCACAAAAGAATTACAAAGTTCAATATGAACTTCATAACATCAAAAGCTTAACTTTAAAGATCAATAGTAACCAATTAGTTTAACAACCAATAATAATATAACATACAAACTTCGCATATTGACTCAATTAATTCGAACATAAAACCAATTCGAAATCGCATACGCAACACCATAACAAACTCTAGCCATAATCGAGCGCACTCAATAAAACATTTCTCCCAACGCACAACTTAACTCAGCGTTAATCCCATACAAAACGCACCCATAAACCACCCATAGCAACAACAATACAATACGCAAACGCCCTACCCAGTCCGTCCTCTCGCAATTAATTAATCACGAATGAATTAGCGCCCGTCACGAGCCAACAAATAACTCGACGTTCGGCCAAATTGACTAACTTCCATAATGAAAAACAAATCTTGAGTTTTCCAGGCGACAACTCTTTGTTCTTCAGGGGGGGGTTGGAATGCAGGAGGCGACGATGGCGGTTTTGTTTTTGTGTGTGTTCGAATTTCGCAAGTTTAAATTGGGTTTCGAGTTCGACGATCGCGTCGTCCTCTGTCTCGTTTGCGGATAGAGATACTCTTGATAAGAATTTCAATTGGGATATCGAAGCGACTGTTTCTTTTGTACTTATTTTGGAATGTTTTGTTGTTTTAAATAGGTTCTGGAAACTTTTCGACTGTTTTTTTTTTGGACGGATTCAAGTTATCAATTCCGGCTGAATACAATATATCGAAAGCTTTATCGTAACTGAAATATATGTGATATCAAATTTTTGTATAAAAAATAGGTATTATATAACAACTAGTAAATAGGTCCGATGTTAACCTTTCCTTGCCGGTGATGTGTATCTTCTACACATTGCTCTAATAACCATCAATATCTATACAAATATAATAAATACATGGTTAATATTTTAGATGTTCCTCCATAATATATTTACGCATTGATTTAAAAATAATATTAATAATAATCAGAATTTATCGATTACATCTAAGCTATTTTGTGAACAAATTCATGTAAAAAACAGCGTTGAGCTCAATATATGTACATACTCGTATCTCGCTCTTGCATACTTCACTGTAGAAGTGCGAGTAGCTCAACGTTCTCAGTCGTGGGTGGGGGGCATTCCCGTCTTTACTGCGCAGTGGCTTTCGAACTCGCGACTGAAGTGGACCTATGCCCATTTCGTGAGCATTGCCAAATGGTTTTTTAATGGTTTCAGCAAATAAATCACAATTATTATAATTTTTTACTTAAATTATAATTAATTAAGGAGATTAGCTATGAACGTTTTTATTTTTCCGATTTTAAATCGTTAATTTTTGAATGTGTAGTGACTACCCAACACCAGAACGCGCGTTATTTTTTAGCACTGTAAAGGAAAGATTAATAACATCGGCTGTGGATTTGTTAAGAAACGGAAAACGATAAAATGTGAAAACCCGATTATGTGAACCCAAAATGTGTACCCAATTTGAATATTTAATATTTAATTAATAGAATCAAAATAGTTCATTTGTTGTTTGTTTGTGACATGTTGGCAAAGCCAGTAGTTAGTAGGTAATAAGCATCATATTATATTATTGACGTTAACTGTATATGCATAAAGACCATATTACTATAAAAAGTCGCGAGCGTCATCGAACAGATACACAGATGCACAGAAATCCACTATTTTATATAGCGGATGAGATTAATATTTTTTGTTATAAGATACGATTTTACTTAAGCTCGTTTTTTTTAATCGCGTTGAAAAAAATCCGCAAAATAAATACAAAATTCTTTGAATCGTGAAAGTAATCAGGGTCTCTTTTACATATTTAAAATGCCCGCGTATGTTATGTTTAACATTAATCTACATGAAAATATGCTTTGAAGTGTTCAAATAATGAGATGTAGTCGAGAACAATCGTTAGACAAAAGCGTTTTCTCTCCTAGTTTTTAGGTGCTCTTGAAAATTTTAGTCAAACTCTCTCACATTGAACAAGTGTTCGGATTAGTTTTGAAATTTTAATCACAGTTTTTAATTGGGTTTTAAAATCTCATTTTTCTTTTTGAGTTATTCAATGCTTTCAATGTAACACGATTTTTTTTAACAACAGATGAAAAAAATAAAAAAAGATTATTCATGAATGTAATAGTACTCTTTTCGGAACTCACCTTATAAATAAATTAATATGATAATAAAAACTTTAGTCTCATACATTTTCATGATATTATAATATTTATTGATAGTGAAAAAATAAATGAAATATTATCTCATAATAACGATTAAGTAAATACATTTCATCGAAAACATTGCAGAAATATTAAAATCTTATATCAATAACACACAAAACAATCCGATTGCTTCCAGCCTTTCAGCAGAAACTGAATTCAGCATAGTTTGACTTGTCAACGACTACAACACAAACAAAATATCCACACTTTGTAACTCTAGACGTTTTCCCAAACCACCTGTACCTTAGAAACACAATGGAAAAGTACCTCGCCAAACCGCGAATTACATGCGAAAAACATCAACATCTCCTTTAATATTCCAATCTCGAACTTCAATGCTGTTAAAACGAAAGCACCTAATAACACAGGTGCAACGACACTGTTGCAATCCGATTACATTCGGTGCAAGACACCTTTTATACGTTTTTTTATTCAGCACGACCTCGTGACGACTCGGTCGGAAAATTCTCGGAAAATTTGTATTAAGCCCGATGGCTCTCGTCTGCATAATATATTACCGTAACGGTGTACAATGTACATATACGCGGTTAGTAATAGATACGTTCGCATAAAAGGGAATAGTTATTAGGTTTCGTTTTTGCCTTAATGTGTTTCGTTTTCTTGGACAGCTCCCGCGAGAGTTCGGCTCGTCGAATGGAATGATAAAATAAATGAAATAAAAAATTATGAAAAAATAACGTCTGCGAAATTGAATCAAAGTGTATAAGAAAAGGTCGTATGAATCATTTGTGTGTTGAGATTTTTTCATGTTCGCTAGACGTTCAATGAAACGTTTATATTTTCGTTACTTAAATGGATCTACTTATATGGTTTACTTCGTGTAGTGGATTTAATAAATATAATATACAAAAAATATATAAATATTCTCAATTTGAGACAGACTCAGATTGAAATTTATTACAACATTCCTGGTATCGTTACATAAAAAAATGCATAGTAATATAACGAATAATAAAAAACGATTATAAAAATAGTCGATAATCAGAAAATCAAAGATTTCGTATTTAAAAATTAGCTTAACATATGCATATTTTTAAATTTTAATGACTTTAACAACTATTAATGTCAACGTAATCTTCAAAATCATATAATATTACTTAATATATATAATAACAAAAATTATATTTGACCGATTCATCGCACCACTACTTTCCACAAACAATTCAAACGAATCCATATTAATAATTAATGAGTCTCAATTCTCTTAGGGATGTAAAAGTAATATATTCGGACATATGCAAACGACGCGGTCCCCAGCGAACAATGATGACAGGCTTTTCACAATAATAAGGATTAACCCTTAACTGTATGAACTTTTTATTTAATACGAATAAGATATGTTAAATAGTTCATCGATCTTAAATAATTTCTTGAAAATTGATTATCTGTATAATACAAGGTTTTACTTTTTGAACTTAACCAAGAAATAATCTCTAGTTATGTATATACATGTTAATAAATTTTTTATTTAAAAAAAAATCCGAAACTTCGTGTCTTTCATATAAATTGTAAATATAAAAATAAGTATAATTAAAAAGCTTTATCGATGAATCAAATTTATTCATTAAGTAATGTGGGGGTTAATAAGCTTTCGCGGTGCAGTGGAAAATGTCCGAAAATCGTCTCGTCTACAACTATGCTAAATTATCGGGGTTTTTGGCCGCAATCCAACCAAATATCCGACCAACTACCCCTACAAAAATACTCGGGTACGAGATTTATAAAACGCGCCGTATTGATCCGACTCGAGATCGACCTTCATAGTGAGCTTGTTCTCCAAGTCCAATTGTTTTATGTATGAATATTTTAGGCATAAAAAATGCTTTTTTATGCGATAAATACTTTATTTATTTATTCGTAAGATTATACTATACATATTACGCATGCGCATTTATAGAAAAAATTCAAATAGTAAATATTGAAAAATTTTCATATATCTCACATAAAAATATATCAAAATACTACAATACGTAGACTAAGCAAGATTGTACTGAAAATGCGTGTTTCAGGAGAAAAGTTTTCAACAAACGATAGCAGTTATTGAAACTGACGAGTGTACTTAGGATCTTCTTAAACGGACCTGAAACACTCATTAGAACGGCCCACGGACAAGGACTAGCACTCGCTTTTATTATTATATCCTTGTGATGTACAGTCAACTAAATTTCACAATTGTCAAAAGAATACTAGTGAGTTGTTAGTCTATATATGGATATTTTAACATTGTTCATTGTATTTGAATTTAATAAACGATTTTACGAATATTATACTTGGTGCATAACATATTTTCGTTCAACTAAACATTCTAAAATTATTATTATTAATTTTAATTAATAATATTTTAATTGTATATGTGATCTTTTTCACGAAAAATTTCACATTCAATTCGACATTTCAATTATTTGACGTATCGTTTTTCAATCAGTTCATTTCATTCCAAAAACCAAAATATTTATTAAGTCCTTTGAAAATATATGAAACTGACATTTCAATAACATCATATTCGTGTACTGATTATTTTTACAAACATCTGTTGTACGATATCGACGAAAAAAAATGTAATCTATCATAGAATAAATGCGCAATGAATTTTTTCACGAATCAACGAATAAATTTTTCACGCGCTACTTAATATGCGCTCAATCAAGGTTTCCAAAAATAGGTTTGTTGGAAAAAAATATGCCAACAGTTTCCGTCGTTATTATTTTTTTTTATGTTTCGGTTATCCCGTTTCTTTGATAGATAGCTAGGAGGAAAAAATACGAAAAAATGCTTCTCTCTTGTTTCGCCTCTGTTCGCGTTCAGCCTATGCAAGAATGGAAAAATTTTATGAAGTCGAATTGATTTATTCTTATTTCTTATGTAAAAAAAATTGTAATAACAACAGTTCAGATTTCTTAGAATTTTTCTAGGACATAAAAATAATATTATAAATTAAAATTATTATATTATACAATTTGAAATTTCTTTGCATAACTTTTATTATTATTTGAATTGTAAAAAAATAATTAATAAATCAAATACTGAAAATGAGTATGGCCATAAGTTATTTTCTCTTTATTTCAATTATAAAACCTCATTTAAAAATAACCGTTAAATGGATTGCGTACGACGATGACGAAAAAGCCATATAAACAACATGCGCGATACTTTGAATTAAAAGAGGATTCAATCAAGCCCAACTTTATTCAATTATAAAACAATCTTCTTTGACACGGCGCTAAAACAAATTTCGGCGCTTACACACACACAGCACTTAATCATAATATAACAAACATCAAACTTTGTTTTCAGCGAAAACTGTCGAAACCGATACTTTCACAACTTGAAAAAAAATCACTAGCGAAATCTTATTTTCCGCTCGCACTTTAACGACAGTTTTCCACCGGTGAAATTTTCCCACAAAGATCTCTTCGGGGTTCTCGGTAACGGCGTTTGTGTGTTTAATAATAAAGTTTCCAATGCCATGAATCCCATTATAACCTGGGAAAGGTAGCACACCCCTGGGACACCTCATCACCGAGCTAAGACCCTCTCGGAAACCCTTTTTCTTCTTTCCGTCACGTTGCTTCGCCTTTTTTCTTTGTTCTCAAATTTCAATCGTTCAACTGTACAAATTGAATGATAAATTATGCACCGAGTGCCGCACACTTAGCACTGTTCGAATTTTAACTGGGACGTTTTTCAGTTGTCTGCTTTCGTATTTATGCTAGACTTTTATAGCGAGTTCATAATACGAGGCTGGAATACGTATAGTACGGTATTTATTGCTCTGAAACTAATGCTTCAGATTATCACGGACGAGCCATGAAATAAAAACGATTTATGGGTCAAGAATCCGGGATTATGCTGTAAGATAAAGTGCATAGAACGTGCTTTATTTTTTTCTATGGAAATATGTTTTTTCCCCTTTTCTTAACTACGCCATAAAAATTAATCCGGTCCTTATATTATTTATAGTATATAGGCCCGATGTTAATAACATCGGCTGTGGATTTGTTAAAAAACGGAAAACGATAAAATGTGAAAACTCGTTTGTGTGAAATGTGTACCCGATTTAAATATTTAATATTTAATTAATAAAATCAAAATAGTATATTTATTATTTGTTTGTGACATATAGGCAAAGCCAGAGGCAGTAGGTAATCATCATCATATTATAAACGTCGACTGTATACGCATAAAGACCATATTATTATAAAATGCCGCGAGCGTCATTCGAACGAACATAGACACAAATCCGTGATTATATATATAAGGGATTACATTATAATTTGTATGTCAATCAATAGATAGGGCATATAATCGGAATCTTTTTTTGGAATCGACTCATTAATGAGAGATTTTACTCTTATTTCCTAGTCAAATGGTAAAATACCAAATTTGAGACGATCAAGTAGATGTCAAAAACGGAATCATACTCTAGCCATACCCGGAGCTTGAACCAATATTGCGATTGATAGTCTTTGCAACATACCGCTGCACCACAGGCTGACTAATTTTTTTGTTAATGTAGCAACAATTAAATTTGAATACAATTTTTTACAATCCATGGAGTTTTTTAGTCCAATGACGTATGTTTTACCGAGATCTGAGCCACGTAAGACTATCGGTCTCCCCTTTTCTGTTAAATTGGTGACCTCTACGACCACAAAGTGGACAGCGGGACGCAGCTTGCTTAGCCTTTAGCTCGTCTGTCCCGCTGGTGGCATTGCGATCTATTCAGAAGACAGCGACCATTGGCCTGAGAGCCTCTTCCGTTGTCATGGGCGGATTGGCTCTTATGGTACATGCCCCTTACCGAAATACGACTTGGGCTAGCGCGGTAAGGTATAACCTAGACTGCCGCATTTGTCTGGCAAAGCCTTGTCCTGCAGTGGTTAACTAAATACTGCTAATGATGATGATCCAATGCAAGACAAATCCTTTTTGATATAATAATATTGAAAATTCAAGTCATTTTCATGATCTGATTACAGAAAAGTATCAACTTCAGTAATCAATAAGAATTGACAAGATTTCAAAAACATAAATTATTCGAATACCAACGGTTGACGATTCACGCCCGACACCCTTTTCGCGAAACACGTCGGAAAACGGTGCTTCTGAAAATATGCGATGCGACAGCCCTTTTTACGTATCCGCGCATATTTGCTGAAACGGTCATGCTGTAAACGATTCCGAAACCCACGTCAACGTTTCCCATATGCCGATTTTGTTACGCAATATTTATTTCGCGTAAATAATCATTCCGATGCTTCATTTTTATATTTATTTATATTAATAATTAGTATATAGGCCCGATGCTAATAACATCGGCTGTGGTTTTGTTAAGAAACGGAAAACGATAATATGTGAAAACCCGATTGTGTGAACCCGAAATGTGTACCCGATTTGAATATTTA
>JAOXNN020000064.1:1190856-1221117 GCA_028571205.2 Hydropsyche betteni | reverse complement strand
CAAATGATTTTAATTTTGGAGACATCAAAACCTGAGGTTCTTGTTCAAGAGGTAGATGTCCTAGAATCATGTAAAATAAGCCAAAAAGTCACCACAGACAAAAAAAAATTTTCAAATGTTTTACTCAATCAAACTATTTCATTAAAACTATCAATTTATTTAATATCTACTAACAGCCTTTTTTTGAATTAATTTATCAATATTTCTACACTAAGCAATTAAGAAGTATGGCGAAAATTTTTTTAAATATCTTATTGTTAGTCAATCAAACTTTATCACCATAAAACTATAAATTTCTTTAGTGTTTTAATATTTCTATAAAAAACAATTATATCAATAGTGTGAAGTCAGACAAAATAGGCGCCGCAGGTGAAAATTTTTTCAAAATGTTTAATTGATCAAACTATATCACCATAAAATTATCAAATTATTTATTTTCTTTGGTTCATTTTTTAATATTTTCACAAAAAAATTTCGCGTATTTAGAAAAGTAAAGGAGCGCGTTTCAGCTAACAATTAGAAAAAAATTATCGGAACGCCGTTCCTGCCTTTTTCGGCTGTACTACACCACTGCTATTGACACAGTAATTGTTAAAATGATTTGCAAGACAATGCGTAAATTTGGAAAAACAATAACGTCATCATAAGTCACAGTAAAAGAAAAAAATCCAAAGCAGAGAATGGTAAAGTATCTCTGTTAGCATCAAACAGCATCTTACAGTCGCAAATTTCGGTCCACAGTTCTTCTGTGTCAACATTAGTTAGATAAAAGTTTCCAAAATCTAAGCAGTTTCGATGGAGGATGTCCAAATTTTCACTCCTAAGAGTTTGTGTATCGAGCAGAAATCCAAATTTTGAATTCAGATACTTCAACTTAATCATTCTGATTGTTGTTTCTTATTGGAAACGATCTAAAACAGATTTAATGACGCGCATAACATCTTCCACTGCTGAAAGACCAGATTCTTGCGCTAATTCTTCCGGCATTCTTCACCTTCATCGGATTCGTCTTTAAATTTTGATCCCCCACTTTGCACATCTTATCTTGACAGCCTCAATAGCATTTCTGCACAGGTCTTTGCGACTGTTCTTAATTAATTAATATAATCAAATAAATCGATAAATATTGATATTTTTAAGCGATTTGTATTCACAGAAATTACATCATATGTATTCATATGTATCATTATTGTGTTGGGTCGACTCAGAATTACTGTCAGCTTCTCTATTATATGTCCCCACAGCAACATCTGACTGGACATTGTCAGCATATGAAATTCCTTCCAACTCTTCCTCTGCTTGATTAATTCCAAATTCAACATCCTCATTTTCTTGTAAAACATTCGATTCTAGCTGAGTGACGCATTCTAGTCCTATTGTCTTGTTTGCCGATTTGGCGCCTCTTTGCGGTTTCAAGGGGGCGCCAAAAAGCATTTGGCGCTTCTTTGTGGGTTCAAGGGGGCGCCAAAGGGCCATTGGAGCCCCTTTACGGTTTCATGGGGGTGCCAAAGGGCCTTTGGCGCCATTTTTTCAACATTTTTTCCACTGCGTAATAATCGATGTATTGCATAAATCAATAGAGCCGATTTATAAGCATGATATTATGGACGTTAAGTGTATACGCATAAAGACCATATACGCATGAAGAATTATACATGTATATGAGGATCGACGGGTCGGTCATTTTAAAGTCGCGAGCGTCATCGACACAGACACACAGACAGAAATCCGCTATTATTATATATATAGGGATTACTTGGTATATCGCCGTCGAAAGAATCGTTCAACTTTTATTTCATATTTTTCATTAGGGAAACTTCTGAAAAAAGTCATTAAATATTCATGCTACATCCTTCGTCCATTTAAAAAGTTTAAAAAACTCAATATGAAAATTTTCATTCGAAATCGGGCGGGTTGCTCGTGAAAAATTTTCGAATACAATATTTACGAAAATTTTAAATTTTCACGTCGCCATCGATAGTACGTATATTTTCCGTTCATTCGGAATTATGTCGGTTCAATAAAATGTATTGTTACACAAAAAGAAAGCCAAAATCGTAAAATCCGCCAAAGAAAATTTTATTACCGATAATAAAAACGAAATATATGCTTTTGGGATACGAGTGTTTTACAGAAAATTGCTTCGGTCGAAGATGCAACGAAAAATCCATAATAATTTTAATATTGTTAAAAGTGCAAACACGAATTGCAATTCTGTGGCTGTGAACAAAAACAGTTATTTCTGATTTAATATTTTTTTTTATTACTTTATATTTTAGTATCACAAACTTGAATATATTTTTATTGAAAATATTTTTATTGAATATATTTTTATAAAAAAAATTTAGTCATATTAGTAACAAAATTATATTTTTGATGAAAAAATTAGATTGAAATTTTTACTATTAAATTAAGAATTTAATAATATACATACAGGTATTAGAATACAGGTTCAGAAACAACAAATGAAATTAGAGCAACTGATTAATTTTAAGCCTACATATCAAACACCATCAACCTTCAAAAGATCAAAAGCCAAACCGATCACTAAAAAGAATCGTCACAAATTTCGCCAAATTTTCAAGCCCTATTTACCGTCCCGTTTTACGGGTCTTCAAAATTGAATTACTCAGCATGTAAGAGGCTTTAATTTGTGCGCCAAAAGAGCACGTTTTCGAAGCTGGCAGACAAGAACTATTCAGACTTTTGCGTCTTCGGAATGTCGCCGGCCTCTTTTTAAAATTGAATTCTCTTGGATGTGGAATTCTGCGCGGCAAGACGTTCTAACAAAATGTATCGTATTTGGCGGGAGGCTGTGTCAAGCGTGTCGGCTCAAATGTCGCAATATGAATAAATTGATATTTTTTTTAATGCGTGGTTTTAGGGGCCAACCCGACAGGATTCAACCCGTCGACGAACAACCCGTCAGAGATCAACTCGTCTGGAGTCAATCCGTCAGAGGTTAATCCGTCAGGGGTCAACCCGTCAGAGGTCAATTCATCAGAGATCAACCCGTTAAGGGCCAACCCGTTAATCATATCAAGCTTTTATAATAAAGACTGGCAGGACAACGTCTGCCGAGTACAACTAGTCTATTATAATTGGTAAACCCACATGTAACATATAACATAAAAAGGATGCTTTTGACCAAATACATACCAAATATAATTTGAAATTTTTCATGTCAAGCTTATTCGAGTTGAAAAATTAGTTAAAGAAAGTTGAAATATACTTTATCATCATTATAATATAAAGCATATATAGTATCCAATCCAGGTTAAAGCTCTTCTGGTACCTTTGAAACTTTAAACATTTTTCCTAGTTACATATATCCTTTCGTGATATGGTACAAAAAAATATCTCGCAAAGTTAGATACAGCTACCCATTAAAATAGTTATCTCAATATCACTCAACATCGACTATTTTTAATAATATAATAATTATTATTATTATATATTCAAAACAATTGAAAAACATAAAATATAACCGATAAACACTATCGATAATTAACATTTCATTTGAATAGTTAGCTCTGAAAGCATGAATTATGTTCTGCAGTTCAACGTATACATCAGCCTTGGTGACGTCACAATATGCGCACGTACTAGAAAGACACATTTGCGAATTGTTTCGAAATCAATCCGAGAACGGCAGTTGTTGTACAATTTGCGAAACTATTCGCAAAATTCGCATGCGGTCTCGCCCAGTTCGGCTTCGGACAAGTTTAACCGTTTGCCAAAACTTCAAGCGGTTGAATCGCATAATTATGCGGACGTGATGTTACTTTTATGTCAGACATCAAATAAAAACTATTTTTTCCACAAAAAATCAACCTCTTCAACTCAAATATCAGATTGAATGTCAAATAAAATTTTGAATGAAGGTTCTGTTTCGTAATTGGTGTATTCGTCGCGTAAATCGCTCTCGTATTGTAGTTCGCTTCGCATATAACAAGGCTTTATTGAGATAAATAGTAGCACATATATTTGGTCTTTATTTTATCTTAACACTCGGTCGTTTGTTGCCGGGCTTATCGCTTCGGTGTTGCCAGCACCGACACGAAGTTTGCTGTGATCGCGCGAAATTCGAATCCCCCTCGTGTAAGCACATATTGTATTAGATTATACAAACTGTGTTGCTATTAAGCCATTTAGATTGTAGCATCGTTGATTTTTATATAAATTAAATTTTGAGTAATTAAAATTAAAAAAATATATTTTTTGCACATTTTCAATGAAATGTTACATCGTAAAGTATAATAGATTCTCTTGATACGTGATTTTTTTTCATTGAAGTAAAATGAAAATATCTTATTTTATAAATTTTAAATTAATATTTTTTAATTATATTTAAGTACA
Organism: Hydropsyche betteni; assembly: GCA_028571205.2. Taxonomy (NCBI): domain Eukaryota; kingdom Metazoa; phylum Arthropoda; class Insecta; order Trichoptera; family Hydropsychidae; genus Hydropsyche; species Hydropsyche betteni. Next base: position 1,216,758 of record JAOXNN020000064.1, on the reverse strand, counting down.
GCGAATATATGATAGATGGTACTCGACTTGTGACAATTTTCACTAATGATCTAAAAATATATATTTTTTAATTAATTATTTTTAAAAAATAAATCGTTCGCCTACCATCAATGTATTTCGAAATAATATGTATTCATTCGAATTTTTGTATTCACAGTTGAAATTATCGATATAAATAAAATTGGTTGATCATTTGAATGGATTTGACTCGTAACCGATTCAACTTACAATCAAGTTTCATGAACATATAAGTTGGGAAATACCTATATATAAAAACAAATATGTAAATTTTCCAAGCATTTCAGTAGAACGATTATCTGAAAATTTCACAACAAAGTTACGCGCATCAAACTTTCATAAATAGAACATCATAATATCTTTTAAAACTAGAATCAATAAATCGATAACCCACTTTCATACTACGAAAACAAAAAAAAAACTAACGCGCATTGCGTGAAAGCTAGACGAGCAACAGCAGTATCGCGCAAGAAGTAACCTCACACGATTTCCCCAGCGACTTCGGAACCCCTTTACGATTTTCCCGGATTTTTCCTTATTTACACACACAAACATCCTTGAATCTGTGCACGTACACTATCCCAGTGTCATATTTGCACATCTGTATGAGAATACTGGTTGAAAATGCGCCTTTCGTCGATCCAGAGCCACTCCTGAGGACCTCGTCTCGAATCTATTTCCTGCCGCCAAAAGCATTTTCCTTCGTGCAAAATAGCAACTGAGTAGTTTTGCAGTGAAATTCGCGAAAATGATACCTCGGTATGTCGCGTTAATTGCGCCAGGTATGAGCCGGAATTGTTTTCCAAGAAAATGTCTTTTGAGACGGAAAACTAATCTTGTAATTATTCCGGTGAATTAAATTTGATGCGCTGTCTGAATATGATATTAATTAAATCTGTTGTTTTAGTTTGTGGAATTGATACTCGCTCATATGACTAATTCAAAGTAAATATTTAATCAAATTCTATTTCTGTTAAGGATGAAAAAAATTTAATAATATTTCAAGCACTTCCCGTAACTGTAATCAAAACGAAACCTTCGAATTAGTATCGTCAACGGTCGTTAGACTTGTATTAGTTTACCTGAAATTATTCCCTAGAGAGTTGTGACTGGATACAGGGCAATTTCGCTGATTGAATTTTCAGACGTTGCCTGAGACAAAATCGACCTCGCATTTTAACATAAACGGTAATTAATTGATTGCGTAACACTTGTAGGAAATCGCCTCAGAATTGGGTCGATTTTCGCTCTCAGGAACATGTTGTTTTGCTAAATTAGCATTTGGAGACAATAATCCGTTTTGGGTTAATGATTTAATTGTTCGGTTGTCATATTCGTGTTGATATAGGTACTGATAACGTTGAATTATTGATTTTGAGAACACGTGCGATCGCAATGCTTCATTCAGAAGTAATCTCAATTTAATTGACGCTATCAGATTCTTCAATATATGTATTATAGGATTCTTTATTAAAATAAAAATTTACAAAGACTGTTATAAATTCAAAATGAAATGTGTTCTATAACAATTGTGCTCTGTGAAGACATTAAAACTTTCACATTGCAGAACTTTGCCGACTGCATTAATCAAGATTTATTGAACTATCTATAGGAATATTATTCTATTCATGTTTAGCCGAACTTTACCAAACTGATCAGCGTGTGATACTTGAGCATAGTTGAGAAACCTTCAGATACCGATAATTACTTACGTTACGTTATATTATATTATATAATGGTTAATGGAAATACTACTAATTATAAATTAATTATTCATTTCAATTCAAGAGCATTTCAATACTAAAACTATTTTATAATTGATTTAATATACAATTTTTCTCATTGTAAGAATAAAAGTCTGCAAAACAGAAGAATATCCAATATTGTATCAATATAATGCATCGGAAATGACTTTTTCTAAAAACAAACTTTAACGGAAGTTGGTATAAAAAACTTCTTTCATCTAGAGACTATATATAATATTATATTATGAAGTGATTAATCAAATTACTGCGTATTATCATATAAAAACAATTTTTTTATTCAAATCAAAGATCTTTATAAAACCATTTTCTAGCTGATTCAAAATGTAATTTTTGCCATTTATATCAGAATAAAAGTTAGCGAAACGAAAAAATATACGACAACCTATCGATACATTGCATAAGAAATGACTTTTTTTCAAATAAAACACAAAGAAATATAAAGTAAATCGGAAGTTTTCATAATATGAAAAACTTGTTCCACTGAACATCCAACGTTGTAACTTTTTTAAATAATATTTATAGTAATAATGAACGTATCTCATAAATCGAATAAAAAAGCTAGAAAATGAAAATCAATTTTATTTCAATCAATACGAAATACGCTTACGCTTACATTTACTACAAAATTTTATCCAAATCATACATAAACACAGAAAAACTTCAACCTTCACGCCTCGGGTACCAAACCCAAAACTACGCACGCATAAATCGCGACAAATTACACCACCCACCCCAGACACTATGCGAAAAGCTAATTACAAGATCGTCACCCACGACCTTTGACACGCAAGGAATCCCAGCACAATAATTAGCACGTGCCCTTTGAACGGAAGCAATTCGCGCCATCCCGGGCGTAAAAACCCCGACTTTGCTCCGCCCAAAGTATGACGGATGCCGAAAATTCGTCTAGGACTCGTATTGTGCGCGATATTTCGCAATCCGCCATTCCAGGATGGGGATTATTAACGAGGCTTTCTGGTCGGCAAAGGTCGCCGGATTAATCATGTCTCGGCGTTTAGCCGCGCGAGAGCCGTAGTCTAATGTTCAATTTATGTTTAATTTATATATGGAGATGTGTGTGTGTGTGTGGGTTGTATTTGTGCAAATTCGGGGAATAATTAATGCGGTGAGTTTCGGATGTGTCGGGCTAATCTGTTGGGAAATTCGCGTTCGGATGTTTTCAATATGTTCGAGTTTTGTGGAAGGTGGGCTGCGACGTGTTTCGACGTACTAGGGTTGTTACGAAAGGTTCTTCTTTGAATTGTTCGAGGTACGGCGTTGTAAATTAATTTTCATTCGAATGAAAAGCTTGAGAAGTTTTCATTATAACGAAACTGTTATGTACTGTTTAAAATTCAAATATTTTCCATCGAATTGAACATTCAACTGTATACTGAAACCTTTCTTTGCCAAATGTTCACAAGCAAACAATTTGCTTTTATGTCTATTACTGTGCCGTTTTCTATTAAATTAAGAAACCGATGTATCTAATATAATCAAACCATCAACATGTTCAATGAAGCAATGACTTCTATTTAAAAAATATACACTCAATACTCTTTTTATATAAAAGATGCGCTATAGAAAATACTGTGTAAAAATATGGTAACCATATAAACATAAGAAATACGTTTCATCAGGGTATTTGGATGGAAATACACACAATTTCAAATATTATTTATGAAATATGGAAAAACTTTTCCAGGTGAAGTCATAAAAAAATCGATTTTTTTTTATTTATTTAATAACTACAATATAATTGTAGGTATAACCTGCTGTAGATCTTACCATTATGGCATATAGTATACTTTTTCAAACTGTTTTAAAGTAAAAAAGCTTCTTTTGCTTTGAATGGTATTATTTCAGAACCGTGTAAAAAGAGTTTTGAGTGTACTTTTTCCGACATATAAACATTTTAACATAGGTCCAATAACATTTTTAATATTTTTCATAAAATATCAAAACACTACATCGAATTTGAAACTAACCCAAAAAAAAACTCAACATTCATCAAAAACATCACATTCACACGCAACCACCATCAATAACAACCCCAAACTTCACGACTCGACACGTTTCACCAACCACCCTACACATACCCAATATACATTTTATCAATATTTCGAAGCCAATATCTGTTATGTGCGCGGTTTACATTCCGTTCGCGCGATAATGTAGAACAATGTTTGCGCAAGTATTTAGCATACACGGCAGCTTTCTCAAGTTTGTTCCGGCGCCCGATATCAGTTATTGCCTAATTTCGAAAGGACACACAACAATTGTTTTCAAAGTCGAAACCGTTTCGGTAATTTACCCTGACCCCACCCCAGGGCTCTGCCAATATCGGCTCTCGACCTCGGTTCGAAACTTCTTCAATTTCCCGAGGGAATCGGTTAATGTGCGGTCACGCCCACGCACATTTCCCAATGCGGGAAATCGTTGAAAAATATTTATTAAAATCGGAATGGCTCCGGTGGCCGATATTGGAGGATGTCGCGCTTGTGACTTGGCGGTTGTTGTCGGGTTTTTCCGTGTTTGTTCGCAGTTTTCGGGGTTTTTGTGTGTGGTGTAAAAATTTGGGGTTTGGTCGGATTTGGGGTGAAGTTTTTTTTCGAATCGATGGGTGTTTATTTGAAGAATCGTGGATTGAAAATTGTGAATGTGTTATATTTTGTATTAGCGGATAGTACCCGGCGTTGCTCGGGACTTGAATTTTAAATCAAATCATTTTTTTGATTAAAATTCATTAAAAGTATAAAGCATATCAGCAGATTGTCGAGTACTTTGACTGATAGATATGATTCTATGGATTGTGTAACCAAGGCAGTTGCCTTCAACTAAATTCAACAAACGTGAGATCTTCGTCTTTTATTACTGAATTTTTTTCATCTTAAATTAGCGTCAGATTGAGTTGCAAAATGATTTCAATGATGCAACAACATTCTCGACAAAAAATACATAAACATGCCAATTTTCATGAAGATTGGTAGAACGGTGTTGGAGTGAAACGGCATCAAACAAATATATATACAAACAGAGAAACATCCATTTTTTTATAAATAGATTATCATGTAATTGTTATTGAGATGTTGGGGAAGCTTGTCTAACTCTCTGATATTCAGAGTAAAGCTAAATTTTTAAAAATTTCAATGTATTTTAGAAAACTATATTTACTAAAAGTTTTTCGCTATATATAAGAATTCACAATGAAATAATTTTTTAATAACCATTCACATTTCATGCTAGTATAGACATGTTTTGTTTCGATTTTTTTGTTTTTTTTTTTTGCCGTACGGATTACACACGTGATGAGCAAAAAAAAGTTTTCAATCTACATATTTTTTTTACTATCATTAGATAAAATCGGATTGTATGTAAAAGTTTATAAAATTGTTTTACTAAAATATTTTCAGTGATGAGTATAATAGCCCAAAGAATATAAGCATTACTTTAGCATTTTATATTAAGTTATTAAATAATTATTGCGCAGGCATTTAATTATCAGTTTTGGTAAAAATATTCATTATGTAAATTATTTTTATTAAGAAAAATAGGTTTTTGTTCAACCAAAAAAAAAAGATTGATGCTTTATAATTGAAAGCATTGTTTTAATTATTTTATAATAAAATAGAGATAATGACAAACAAACGCATAGTACCACAAAATTATACAAGTCTCTCCTACAATAAAATGAAATTATTTTATAAAAATATTCAATATAAAAAAATATTTTATACTAAAAATTGGACCGTTTTTAAAATCGCTTGTGAGACAAACTGTGCGATTTATCGTGAATTTTCAAACGCTAAATCAAACTTCAACATCAAATTTTTGGCTCTGATTTCAACTGTGAAATTTTCGAGAACTCAAACCATTACTTCGCATTTTAAAATTTTATCTCTTCAACATAAAGCGAATAATTCTCATAACATATAAGATTACACAAAAAATTGACTCTTAAAATTTACAAAACTTCCACCCAATCGCTTCTACTTTAAAAAGAAACTCTTCCTCGTCAAGAAGCGACACTCCAAATAAATCATATTTAACAACTCACATCCCCAAAAATCCTAGCACTTTTTCAACTCAACCACCTGAACTTTATAAAAATCACCACTCACAAGAAAACCCTATCCGACCCATTCCAATCCAGCAACCGGAAACACCTGTCCTTTATTAAAAACTTAATTAAGCACTAGACTTCCCTGGTGCAATTTTCCAGGCGAAATCCCCGCTAACCCTTTGGGGCCCGCGGGCCAAATTGCCGGTCCGTCTGCGTCAGACGTGTATGCCCGTCGCGCGTAAGACAAATAGGGTGTGCGGTCAAAGCGAAAATGGCACTGTCGACCTCATTTTTTTCCTTTGCTTCAATTTTGTTTTCTTGTGACTTTGGGACGGTCAAATACGTGCCTTTCTTGAGTCTATGCGCAATTTTCTTGAGTAAGGTGTCAATTTATCGTTGATTTTTTTTATTGAAATATTGTATGATGTTGTTTTGGATGGAATTCTTTTTTTTTTAATGATGATGTCGAAAATCTTTGTTGAAGAAAATAATTTCAATGTAAAAACTATATTCAAGCTTTTATTAATTACGCTTAAATACGCCATTAAAACTCGAATCGTTTGTTTTTGAAAGTGATATAAGTCTATTTATTGACATTGTGAAATAAATAAAAGTTTGCATACATATTATGTAAAAATAATCAATAAAAATATTGATCGATTTTTCAATTACAAACGGACTTATACCATTTTAAATAATAAAATATTATAAAAAAATATAATCGATTACATTTTTTTATTTATATTTTAATCTTAATTAACTTTCTTGAACTGCATTTTATTAAAATAAAAAAATGAGTATGAAATGCAGAGATGTAATTAAACATCAACTTTATGTAAAATCAACTTTATTGATTATGCGTACATTTTAAAAAAGTTTTTAGTAAATAAGAATATAAATTTTATTGGGAAAATAAAGTTTATAGTACCATCAGTTGTTATGAAAAACAATTCACTTTTTAATCCGATATATCCCAGTTATTGAAATTTGTAAACTCTTATACATGACGAAAAATATCGATGCTTTTATTTCTGTATTTTCTTACAGCACGAGACTTTTTCTGCCCTTTTTTCATATTTGCATATTCCTATATAAAATATTTAAAAAAAAATTGGTACAGTAAACTCCTCTATAACTTTAAAATAGATTCTACGTTATAGGAGGTTAATGTTTTTCAATTTTAATTATTTTTTTTTGAAATTTTTAAGTGTTTACTGCTTTTTTCAAATGCATTTGAAAAAAATTGAATTTGAATGTATCCAAACGATATAGAGGGGACGCTATAGGAGAGTTTACTGTATTTACCAATTAGCTCGAGTAGATCACATGAAATTGTCAAATGAATCAGTCGATGACCCACGTGTCATAAATTGCCAATTTTTTCAAATATTTTTTTTCCGAAAACATACTTAAACCACTTCCAATAAAAACAGCGCAACTAATCCTAAAAAAATAAAACGACCACCATTCTCCTCGCCCACCCGAGTTAACGACCATCGCACAAAAACACAAAAGAATTTCCAACAGCCCCCCGAAACCGAAAGATCAGCGAATACACGCCTCCGCGACGGGCCGGCCCTGGGCGGGCCGCCGCGTCGCCCGGCTCCGGCCCTGGCCGACAATGGCCGCGCGCGTCGATAATGGCGGCAATAAAATCCGCATTAATGCGACTCCTCGTAAAGGCAACACAGCCGAAAGGGCATAAAACAAAACGCGCGCGACTCGTCCTGGACCGTGGGCAGTTCATGCTTTCGCGTTTCCGATCGGTTCGCTGAATTATTTATGGCGTCTTTCAGTTGGCGAATAATGTTTATTGTCCGATCGGCTAGTCGGTGCGTCGTTACGGGCCGGGTATAAATTTTAGTTTGCTCGTTTGGGAATCGATCGTTTCCGATTGGGTGTGTGTTTGTGTTTTTTTTTGTGTTCAATTGGGATGTAACTGTTACGCTTCGAAGACGATCGTATGTAGGATCTTTCGATGGGGACGCTCGAAGTTTGTTAGGTTATGGCGGCCATGTTGTTAATGTAGCGTCTGTCGAATTGGTTGTCAATTGTTTAGTAATGTGCGGCAAATCGCCATGGAAGGTTATAGCGTTGAACAACGGGTGCAAATCGTCAAATTTTATTGTACATTTTAAAATCGAGCGTCCTTATTGAAAGTCCCTTTATTTACGAATCAAATTCGGACATTTAAACTTCAAATACAACCCTTTCCAAATCAAATTTAACCATTGGCACTAACAATACCGTTATTTCACTCCAACATCAACCTTATTTTTACAAATCAAATTCAGCCATTTAACCTTCAAACTCAACCTTTTAAATTTTAAATTAATCAGAAATATATAATTAAAACCGTTATCATATATTATAGTAATAAATGAAATATCATACAATTTTTCAATTTGATTTTGATAATCTCAATTGGTGATTTTTACATACATAATTAATTTATTTTTTTAATAAATCAATCTGAAAACAGATACTAAAAATATGTGCAATATCTAACCTTTTATAATATATTTTTCATAAAAAATTTGAAAAATTAATAAAATAAATTTACGATGGTTGAATTCGGTTTTTATAAGGATTAATTTGGAGTTTGAAATGTAAAAGAGTAATGCTTTGAAATTCATAATCGTTCTTGAACGAATCGTGATGAAATCGATCAGATATGAAACCATTTCGAAACCAGTGAACGCTGAAAAAATAATCAGTGATCTGATGTAAGTCAGACGGAACACTTGTTTTTTATAGTAAAAATGTTGATTTTTTTATCAATATTGATTGTTATTTCTGCGGTTCACGCAAATCCAATTCAACTAACTGAAACATTCATCGATTTCCAAAATTCGACTGGGTTGTTTAATCAAACTTGTAATTCTCAATTATCAATTTTCGAAAGAAGATCGTTCGCCGGCAGTTCTTTTCCTACACCGGAAGTTTTCAGTGAATATTTTTTGACCTCTTCGAAATATGCATGTATTCAAACTCCATTATTGAAAGCTGCTGATGCTGAAGTTGATGTAATAGTTCATGTGTATAGAAAAGGACTTTTCCAATACGAAAATAAACTTGAAGTTATATACATTGATGAAAACGATGTTGTATTAAAAAAAATTACATTGACGTTTACGGAGACACAAAACTGGATAGATGAAATTCTTTCTTTTGCTCCCACGGGACCCTTCAGGGTAATTATATATTGATAACAAGATTAAAATTTATAGTTTTCCGATATCTTACCTTAATCAATTACTAACATCAAACTTGTTTTAATTTTTTTTTTTATTTCAGGTTAGACTTGAATACATAGCCCCTACTCTGGGCTACTTACTAGCTATAAGTTCAATAACAATCAATCTTTCTGGAGAAGTTTTACCAGAATGTTATAGAGACGATTTCTCTGAAGATTCACCAGAACTTATATTTTCCCCATGTTTCAATGTCAACTTCAATAATTTCACCAAAATGCAATATTCAAACACATCATTGGTGGAAAAACCTTTAGGTGCCAACAATTATTTTTTAACACTGCCTCAAAATGGAAAAGCGGCTTGCACGAAATCTCCTATAAACTTCGATTTAAAAAAGGACTCTGAAGTAATCTTTTCTATATACACCGACAACGACATCGCAAAAATAAATAGAGCCTTCTTGTTTGCGCTCGATGCTTTCAATGACACTATAGCAGTGAACATGTTACCGATTGAAATCAACGATTCCAGAAAATGGAGAACAGTTTCAATGAAAATAAACATTCCAGGCAAAGTTACGGTAAGTCGAATTTATCCGATAGCAACGAATATATTAATGAAATACGTTTAATTTCAGCTGCAACTCCAAGTTGAGGATTTATCAAACACGTCAGCATTTTTCGCTATCGACTATGTTGGAATAAAAGATAGCAATGCGGAAGATTGCACGACAACATGTCAATGTCAAATATCGAAAACAATCAACTTCCAAAACATAGAACAACTCGCATTGGTGGAAAATCAACCTGTTGAAGGTTTCAGTTCGGCATCCATTATTATTTCTACCACCGCTTTCGTCAGTTTATTATGGGGAGGCGTCATAATAGCCTTTTTTTACAGAAGAAAAAACAAATCAAATAATTGAATTATATAAATAGTTCATCGAAATCGATCTTATTTGTATGAATTCAGTAAATTCCACAAAACTATAATAGAACAGATAAGATAATTTCATTGTCAATAATTAAAAATTTAATCAACTATTCATTATTTTTGTATCTGTATAACACATTCCCGTTATAAATAATAAAATTTTCAAAAAAAATCTTATGTTTAAAAAAAAACAACTCAAACTATACTCCTTTCTAGCAAACATATACATCCCAACCAAACGAATAAACTAGAAACCGCCGACACAGAACAAAGGATATCATATTTCAGCTGCGACAAATTATCATACATATCGAATTTAGGATAGGTTAGTTTAAGTTTTACCATATTCGGTCGGAGGTTAAACAGTACATTTAACAGTACGGACACAAGACCGCAAACACTCGCCAGCCGTCCAAACGTTTAGTCCTTGTGGTTTTGGACACACACGTACGAATAATTTATAATTCAAAAAGTACGCTAACCCTTCATAGTGATCTATTTGGGGACCGGGACGTGTTTGCGTAGATTATGATTTTTTTTTTTAATGAGTATTTGAAGTTGGAATACGAGAAGTATGTTGAAAACGAATGTAAAATATTTTGACGGAAATTTAAATGTTTATTTTAGGCTATTGAATAAAAATTCAATTTAATCTTTTTATGATGATTAGATGATACACAGATGGTATGATTAGAATTATACACTCAATCCTCTTTTTACACGGTTCAAAAAAGAAGTACCGATTTTTTACACGTTTTTTTTTCGCTTCAATACGATATAAAATTAAAAAAATATGTATTTTTATATGCCACAATGGTAAAATTCAGTACAAGCCAGTATACTTTTATAATATGTAAGTATTATAATTATAATTATAATTATTCAATAAAAAAATCAATGTTTTTCGATGATTTTACATGGCAAAATTTTTTCACATTGCACATTTTTTATAAAGTACATATTTAGACGGAAATTCTATCCAAATATACTGACGGAACCTATCTCAAATTTTTATATAATCACCATACATATTTTAGAACGGCAGTCTTTGAAAATTATCTCTGCGTACTAAAATTTTTTTTTCAAAAGATAAAATGGTCACTGAACGAAAATACTTCTATCAATAACCAGTCATTCTTTAACAAAACCATTCTATTTTATCAGACAAAACAGAATTCGACAAATATTAGAATAATCTTCAGTCATTAACCTCATAATTGATTTTTCATTTCATAACCTTCAATTGTTTTTCTAATCTTCTCACCCATGATAAAAACTAAATCACAAACATAACACGCTCCATATTAACCAAGGTTACTGAAATCGTCAAGTTAAATAACAATCACACAAAACATTACATACACACACAACCAGATCTAAACACATCTTCAAACACACTCACGCCGCCTTCACAACAACCTCCATAACAACCCGACCGATTTTCGCCGGGAAAAACCCGAAAATACAAATGAAACCTTACACTCGCAGGTTAAATAAAACATACGCGAGTGTAAGGGACACGCGAACGTCCCACCCGAAACAAGCTTGTTAACCCTCACGCAATAAACTCCGATTTTTCGGGCCGAACGCTAAACGGGAATCTTATAAATAATGCATTTTTCCTTCGGCCCGTTTCCCTTTTCGCCCTGCTATTAATTCGCCATTTGATTTTCGCCCTTCGTCGGGGCCGTAGACGCGGACCGATTTGTCGGCGATGAACGAATTGATTTTTTATTTTATTTCGGATGCCTTATGTTTTATTTATTTGGATTTTGTCGTTTGAAATTGTAGAGTTTTTTTTTTGTTTTTTGGGTTTTTTTAAGTGTTTAATTACTTGGATGGATTATATGAAATGAAATTGTTTACGCGGATCTTGTACATGTAAGTGTTCTTTTATTGATCTTTTGACTCGTTCATAAAAAAAACTTCGATCCTTTACCCAACCATCTCGTATCATAATAAGCGACGGTTCTCTACCAAATTCACAGGAAATTAAAAAAATATTTTTAATAAAATGAATAATAACGTAGAAGCAAGTTCTCCGTGCAAAAACGTACAAAAAAAAAATAACTCCCATCGAAATTTTCGATAGCTTAAGAATTCCAGATGCGATCAAAAATATTCCAGAATTTGACGGAAATCCTGGACAATTACATTCATTTCTTAACCATGTAGACCACATACTTGCCATGATTCCAGATTTGGGAGATACAGGTTATGGATACATAATTTCTAGTGCAATCCGGAATAAAATCATGGGCTCGGCCAATAATATGTTAAACATGTAAACATGTACGGATGTATTTTAAAATTTGAAATTTGGATTGACTATACAGAATGGTCCAAAGGTCAAAGATATATTTTGAAGAGGTGATAAGTCATATTATGTGGAACATTTTGAATCATATATAGTCCAGTGGTCGGCAACCTTCTACCCGCGGGTAATTGAACAGCCCACTACGACGTTTTGAGTTTCCCACAAACAAATTATGATATTTTATTTTTATTTTAAATATCATATCTTTACTTTAAAATATTACACTTTCTTCGTGAGTAACTCAAAACATTGTAATGCGCAGTTCAATTACCCGTGGGTAGTAGGTTGCCGACCACTGCGCTTAGTCCAGAATATCGTAGTTTTTGAATTATTGTTATTTTTTTTTTCAAAAAAAATCTAAAATCCCACGCTTGCGTTGAGTGAAATCGCTCGCCAATCGATCGTCACGATTATATCAATACATCAATTAAATATTTTAAAAAAGGCATTTATTTAATAAATTATTACGTCATGTACGCCTGTCAATTTCAATAATATTACATCCGTACACTAGTGATAAGCTATCATTAATGCTTTTTCAAAGTCCATGCCGGCGGTCTGTACCCATCTGCGCTGGAAACCATCTCATAGTTATTTATAAAAAGATAATGTATTTCATGATCACACCATTCCCTTATCACACATTATAAAAGCTGGACACGCCCATTGTAGCGACAGCAGTATCCCATCATACACCGTCTTGAAATAACTTTTCGACTGATCATCAAATAATTTTCAAGACGACCAGCGGCTTACTGGAAGTCAGAAGAAGACGAAATCGAAGGGAGACGATTTGGCAATCAAGGAATCACCAAGGCGAGTTTCCACTCTTCACGTTGCAGCAACCTACAGGACGACTTCAAGGAAATTAACTACTTCGACGGATTATCGAAAATTAAATAGATTACAGGGATCTTGTACATGTAAGTGTTCTTTTATTGATCTTTTGACTCGTTCATAAAAAGCACCTTCGATCCTTTACCCAACCATCTCGTATCATAATAAGCGACGGTTCACTGCCAAATTCACAGAAAATAAAAAAAAAAATTATAAACAAAATGAATAATAACGTAGAAGCAAGTCCACCATGCAAAAACGTACAAAAAAAAATAATTCCCATCGAAATATTCGATAGCTTAAGAATTCCAGATGCGATCAAGGATATTCCAGAATTTGACGGAAGTCCTGGACAATTACATTCATTCCTTAACCATGTAGACCACATACTTGCCATGATTCCAGGTTTGGGAGATACAGGTTATGGATACATAATTTCTAGTGCAGTTCGGAATAAAATCACGGGCTCAGCCAATAATATGTTATACATGTACGGTACGTCTTGCGAGTGGAGGGATATTAAGACGAATTTAATAACCCACTACTCGGATAGGCGTAATGAAATCTCATTAATTCGCGATCTACATCAGTTAAGACAGACAAACGAGACTATAGAGCAATTTTACGCAAAAATTGTCGAAATGTTGTCTAATCTTAACAATTATTCAAATTTAAATGAAACGAACATCGAAACGCGGCGATCGAAACAAAATTACTATAAAGAGTCATGCCTCAATGCATTTTTAGCCGGTTTAAAAGAACCAATTGGTTCGATCGTTAGAGAAATGAGGCCAGTAGATCTCACCGATGCTCTTAATAAATGTTTAGAAGAACTGAATATTCACTACTTAAGAAATACTTCGATCAACCATCAACCATCTCAAAAATTTACATTTAAACAGAATCGCGATAATAATAATTTCCAACGGCAATCGATTAATGATAATTACAATAATAATCATTTTCAAAATCGACCAATTAACAACAATTATAATAAAAATAATAATTTGAATTGTGTGAAGTCATCAGACTCATTGATTGTCAATACGGAAACTGAGAATATTGTAAACGAAATTAAACTCACGAATCAACCGATTAATACCTTTAATGAACAATTGATATTCACTGTTGATAAAAACTGTAATAAGAATCAAGTAGACTTTAAGATTTATTTCAAAACCAAAAGGAGACATACGATTATTCAGAAAAAATTTAATGAATCGAATATAGTCTATTATTTAAAAAAATATTTAAATCCCAATAGAATCAACTGCATACTATGTAACTGTCATAAAACCTATAAGATAATAAGTGAAGTATATGAGAAATACTTCCGCAAATATAAAATTTTAAAAAGCGCGATCTTTTTCAAAGATATTGAGGATACTGATGAACAAAACGCCATCATCAACGATTACCACATCAAAAGTAATCATAGGGGTATAAGTGAGACCTTATCTCATTTAAACCAAACGGTATTCTTTGATAACCTAAAATCGAAAATCACTAAAAATATAAACAACTGCGAGATTTGTCAGATGAATAAGTATGAAAGAAACCCCATCAAACGCAAATTCATTATCACGGAAACGCCTAAGGAACCTTTGGAGATTTTACATATTGATATCTTCCATATCGATAATATTAACGTTTTGGTCATATTGGATAAATTCAGTAGATTTGCGGTCGGGAAAATATTAGAATCACGAAGTAGTATAAATGTTTTAGATGTTCTTATTGACTTCTTTGAAAGTAGGGGTGTACCTAGAAAAATCGTAACGGACAACACGAAGGAATTCACTTCGAACTTATTTAAGGAAACTCTAAATTGGTTTAATATCGAAATTCATCATGCGTCGCAGAGAAATTTAACAGACAACTCTCCTGTCAAAAGATTACATTCAACCTTATCGGAAATTTATAGAATTATTTCGCAAACCAGTAATAAAACTATGACTAAATCATTAAAATTATCAAAAACATTCATCACTTATAACAATTCAATTCATTCAGTTACGAAATTTACTCCATATGAGATTATAAACGGAAAACTAGAAGCTGAAGGCATTCTTAGTGCAGAAAATAATAATGATGGATCGATAAACGAATATCTTGAAAATTTAAAGACTAAATATAAAAATATTAAAACTACGGTTACTAAACTAAATTTGGATTATAAACAAAAAATTATAAATAAACTACCAGATCCAAAAAATTATGATTAAAACGAAGTCATTTATCGATGGAGTAAACGGAGAAAAAAGGATGTGCGTTTATTTAAAAAAAAATTGTACCGTAATTGTATTTTTATACCTTGGAAAATAATATTAAATCGTTTAAAAATTTGCCTGATGTTAAAAATACATATTTACTATTTCAAAGAGATTCTTGATGTAATAGGAACTAAGATGACCCATCTAAAAGCGAAATATAATGTTCTTAGTCCATTCATTGGATTTAAACAAGGACTCCTAAAATTTTTAGGAAGTTTTGTGAAAACAATTACTGGTAACATGGACAATGAAGATGCGGAAAAAATAAATAAACAAATCAAAATATTCAAATCAAACAAGGAAAGTAAAATATTTTCTTATAACGAGTTCGAGAAGAATTGATATGTTAAAAAATAGATTCACTTACATACAAAATATTAATTGATTTAAATTCAATGATGACTTTCTTCAAGACCATTTAGATTAAATTAATGATGCCATCACATTGGCTAAGCTTGGTATTATTTCGAATCACATATTGCACCCAGACAAATCGGAAAATTTGCGATCGCATTTCGAAAATCAAAATATTTACCTACAATCTTTATTTACGAATCGGCAGAGCCCAAGCATATTACAATCACTCCTCTATAATATTTAATATCAAAATACCCCAATTTCTACGATGAACCTTACAGATTATATCACATAAGATCTCTTCCTATCAACAAAACCAACACTATCCTTTCTCCTAAACCTTACATAATTATGAACGAGTTTCATTATCAATAATTGAACACACTATTTCAAAATCTTAAAAAATTGTATTTTGTAAACCTGAATCATTGTGAAAAAGATATAGCGACACTGTATCACAAAGCTCATCAACAACGAACAAGCTCACACCGACCTATTGGAGAGTCGAGATAACGAATATATCGAAGTCATCAAGCCAGAACACCTATTAATTTCAATCAAGACGAACTTACACCTGGTAAGTTCCTGCGGAATGAAGAAAAAGACGATATGAAGAACAGTGCTTGTAAAATAAAAAAATTGTAGGTACTGTTGAAATAACAACACCACATATCCAAGCAAAATTACCACTACATAGAACACTATAAAAATAATCTCTAATATATTCACACCTTTAAATGTAACAAATATTTCTGAAATAATAATAATAATTATTATTATATCGACACATCAATTAAATATTAAAACAAAGACATTTATTTAATAAGTTATTACGTCATGTACATCTGTTAATTTCAATAATGTTATTAAATCTCATATCCGTGCACTAGTGATAAGCTATCTTTAATTGTTTCCTCAAAATCCGTGCCGGTGGTCTGTACCCAGCTGTGCCGGAAACCATCTTATAGTTATTAATAAAAAAAAATGATAAATTTCATGATCACACCATTCCCTTATCACATATTATAAAATGTAGCAGCAGTATAAGACTTTTCAATAAATATATAATTAAATTATATTTTTTTATTTGAAACCCCGGTTCACAACATAATTCATGTTAATAATTTCCAGATAAAACATAAAATGACAAACAAACTTGTTATCTGTTTACTATGTATTTATTCTTTAATATATCAGAAAAAAAACTATAAGAAATACATGATTAGTTATCAAAAAAATTACTGAAATGTAGAGAAACTAGAGTTTCTTAATATTTCTTGTTCTAAAAAAAAAACGAAGTCAACAGTTTTCAAATATTTTTAAACAGATTTTTTGGTTAAATTTAACATCATAAGAGCTGGTTGTTGATGAACAGATTTCAATATAAATATAAATTTTTTTCATAAATATGAATACGTTCTTGAAATCACACTTTAATCGACTCTATATTACGAAGAAAATGTTTCTCCAAACATATAACTCACAATGTCAGTTAACACAATAAATTCTTCGAACGAAAACACTACATAAACCATCAAATAACACTAAATCAATAACCGAAAAAAATCGAACGCGCAAAAATAATTCGGGGCAAAAAAATTTATAGCCATAAGATTAACTCGGGTAATAAACCGAAAACATGCGAAAAAGTCGTATATGCGGTGTGCTTTTTTTCGATTCCCGATCCGATATTTTTCCACGACAGACCCTGAAAAGCACTAACGGCCGGGCCTTGAGCTTTTTTGCCGTAGCGATTTTTATACGTCGGAGCGCGTGCCGCCGGGAAAATTTCGGGAAAACTCGGGAAAACAACCGGAGAAAATCGACGAGTCGTGAAAACACTATCAGTGGCCGGCTGAAAACACAACCGTGATTATACGTCGTATCCATATGGATAACGTTTGTGTGGGCTGTCTAAGGCTTTGTCTGTCGTAAACATGAAAGAGGTAATTGGGGAGAAAAAATGCTATTGAACGTTTTAGCAATGGCCCTTTGACGTGTATAATAATTTTTATTTCGTAAAAAGTTTTTTGTTTGAGTTGAAGTGTTTTTAATGTTTGAATTTTAGTTATGAATCGATTTTTTTTTAAATCGTTATATAGAGAAGATTACTTTATAATCATAAAATATAATTTGATGATATAAGATGTGTTTAGAATCATTCAATTACTAGCAAATAGGTCCGATGTTAATAACTTCGGCTGCCCGACGCCCGTAACCGATTTGAATATTTAATATTTAATTAATAAAATCAAAATAGTTCATATGTTATTGTCACCAGACGTCATATAGGCAAAGCCAGTGTAGCGATAGACGTGTAGTGTAGCGATTATAGTCGTTATTTTAATGAGCACACAGACTAAATTGGAATGCATTAAAACTCGCGAATATTAAGCATCATATTATGGACGTTAACTGTATACGCATAAATACCATATTACTATAAAAAGTCGCGATCGTCATTCGATCTAACAGACAAAACGGACACACACACACACACACACACACACACACACACACACACACACACACTCTCAAATACGTGATAATGTTATATATATACTAGTATATAGGCCCGATGTTAATAACATCGGCTGTGGTTTTGTTAAGACACGGAAAACGATAAAATGTGAAAACCCAATTGTGTGAACTCGAAGTGTGTGTCCGATTTGAATATTTAATATTTAATTAATAAACCAGTTCATTTTTTCATCATCATCATAAAAAAGGTCGCGAGCGTCATCGACACAGATACACAGACAGACGGATATACACACAGAAATCCGCTATTATATATAGGGGATAAGGGATTTAAATCACTCTAAATATGATATTATAAATCACGAAAGAATATTCTATATCGAGATTCATAAAAACCACTCAAAACAATCTTTAAAAGGAAAAAAAAAGTAGCGTATTTGAATCATTTTCGTGATAAAATAGCAAAAAATCTTCAATATTTCGAAACAGAATATATAAATAACATAAGTCTCAATAGAAACATTCATATCATTTTGAAACCCTACTATTACAGAAAATTTCTCTTTATAAAAATAAAGATTCTTTTATATCTCTAAAATCAACAGAACCAAAACAAACAATTTTAAAAATAAAACACGCTCACACTATTTATTCAACAAGCTTAAAATACAATCTGAGTATTGTAAACAGTGTGAGATTAACGAACATTTGGAAAGCTCGGATCTATTGGGGGTAACACGAGGCTAGTGTCCCCAACGATGTCGCAATAAATCAGAATATTATTCATGGCGTATCAAATTCGTGCGCGTCTAATTATTCGGAGCTTTCGCAACTTTATGGTGTCGGGCGATGGGTCGAACTTTGGGGTCTCGGATCGAATGGGTGTACCAATTTGTGAAAAATTATTGCATGAAAATTTGAGATTTAGGTATTGTTTTGAATCATGACAATTAAAATACTCGTAAATTTTCGAAGATAATTTCTGTGAGAATTTAATTATTTTTAGAAGGTAAATATAAATATTGATGGTTTGTTGTGTTGACAATTTTTTTATTCTGTAAAAAAAGAATCAATGCTATTTATCCGAAATGAACCTTTTCGAGTGGTTCTGTTTTAAACGCTAATATCGATAATAGTACCAGAGCAAAGATTTTAAACTTTTAAAATTGTTCGTTGTTAAGTCTGCATGAACAAGTTCTAATTGAAAAAAATCAAAATAAAATGAAAATCCTGCCTAAGAAATTTTACTTTTTCCTATTTCATAGATAGAAATATAAAAGAAGAGATTTTATTCGGATAGAAGCTTTTTCATTAAATTTAAACTTTAATAAAACCAAGAAAAGAAAAAGTTTTTTTCTTTCTGACAATATTAAAGTTCTAAACTGTGACTTTTTTTCATATATGCTGTAAATGTAGTGCATGCATTTCTCATTATTTTATAATCTTTATACAATACAAAACACACATCTTCTACATAAATCTACTAGAAATCATAATGGCCAGATGGTCCTCGTTCACAATCGGTTAAAAAATAAATAAAAAACATATTCAAATATTATACATACATAGCATAAATAAAATAACGCTTTATCAAAATATTATTATTCACAATGAAAAAATTTAAAGCATATTCGCTTAATATGACTAAATAGGATTTTGTGTAACAAGATTTTTATGAAAGTTCATATATAATATTATATTTTAATGTATTCGGTTTATCGAAACAAGATATAATCATGCTAGATAATTAGACAATGTACTTAAAAAATAGTAAAGCAGAGATTATTTAACGTAATTAATATTTACATATATTATGTTATTTCATTTAACTTATACAACATCTGTATATATAAAAATGGAAGTTTGTATAATATAATACATTTGTTTGTTGTCGTTTCACTCAAACACCGTTCGACCGATCGTCATGAAAATTAGCATGTATATGTATTTTTTTGTGGAGAAGGTTTTTTGCATCATTAAAATAGGGTGACTATATTTTCTGGAACCCAAAACGGGACGGTCTCCAAAAAAATGTTCCCCCACCTATATACGACAAATATTTTTTTATCGAGCAGGTTTTTAGCATCATCAAAATAGGTTGACTATATTTCTCAGAAACCAAAACGGGACGATCCGCAAAAATTAAATTTAAAAAATAATTGATTTAAATTTTAAGTCCCGAGCAACCCCGAGTCCCCTTCCACTATATAATATAATATAATTTCAGAAACAAAATTTTTCAACTAAAAATAATCACAACATGAACATCAATTCACTATTAACTATTAAATGGAAACTTTGCAAATTCTGCTTCATATTATATAATATAATACATCTTGAACATACAAAAACGAATAAGACACATCCAAATTTACATCCACCACGAAACCTCGTCCTAATTCACTCAAAACATTTTTTCCATATCCTCAATAACCGAACCCCACCCAAAGCCTCCTCAACATCCCCGAACGACACATCGTCAAGATCCGAAATTGGATTTTAACACAATCCCAACAGCGAGTAGCGACCTGAAAAAAGCTCAGATAATCGTCTGATTTACGACCCCCAGCCAATAAATTATTCCGGCAGCTTTTATCGAGTGTGGACCGGATAGAAGCCTCCGAAGAAGAGGCCTCTCCGCGAAATTGGCGCCGCGGTGCTAATTGGATAACTTGCGCAATTCCTTCTTCCCTCCGGCCTAATGAATGGTCCGGCACCTGAACAATTTATCGTTGTCGATGGAGGCTTCGCAGGAAAGGAGCCCGAATCGATCCTCGTCCGTTAATGGACTCGTGAATGTTTAAGGAGGTCCGTATGGGAGGGACTCGGGATTGACGGTGTGTGTGTTCTTATTTATGTTCGCGTTTTTGGTTAATGGTTGTTGGGCCGGATTGATGGGCGGGATTATGATTGTTTAATTGGTTGAGTAGGTCGCAGGATCGATTTGGGTCGAATTCGAAGTAACCGCTGTTCCGGAGCGAGGCTGAAATTAGTTTTGATTACTCGACAGGTTGTAGAAATGAGATTGTCGATGAAATTATGGTTGGTCCTCTGTTGGGGACTTCAATTATCCGGATTAATCAAAAAAATGTTTTTTTGAATTGATTTTTTAGATGAAACGCATCCGAAAATTTTCGAGTAAGGTAATGGCATCAGTAGTTGACCATCAGGGATCCCAAATATTCGTAAAATCAAATATTCGGATAACCGAATATCCGAATATGTATTTTTTTTTTAAATAAAAAGGAATAAAAATAAAATATAATTTTATTTGTCTCAGGGTTTTTTTCGATCTCTTCGCTTGCATCTCCGTTGTTATCTTATTCGTCACGTATACTAAACAAAAATATCAAAAAGTTCTGAAAGTCGAGGTATCACCAACATAACTATAAAGACGATTTTATTACCAAGGAACTTTCTAAATTATGTATATAATAAAAGCACGAATAATATCCGATTAATTTTATAAATATTTGAACTTAGGAATATTGAAAAAGGGGCAAATATATCCGAATATCGGATAATCGGATATTCGATTGTGACTCCTATTGACCATTGAGCACTTGTCAGAAAAACATAAAGTTTTTGATTTATCTATCAAATTTTTTATCTATTGCATCCTTTTCGAAAGATTATCTTCTTTAAAAACCATAATTTTTTCGTTTTTCTGAGAACTGGTCAATTACTGGTACATAGTCAACCATTCATGTCGTTACCTTATATTAGGTTAATATAATAAAATTATGCTGACAAGTTACAGACTCAACTAATAGGATGATCGAACTAAAACCTATCAGGAATTTAATTTTTAAAATCATCTTTTTAGCTCACAAAGTAACATAATTTATTTTAAAAAAATTGTTTTATACAAAAAAATGCTTAAAAATTTGGAGTTTAAAAAAAAAACTCACAGATGGCGTTAAAATTATGATTTCATTAATTATTATCTTAGGGTCCGATAAATACACTATCATGACAATTTAGTGTTACGTTCACAATTTTTTTCAGTATCGAATAACCAAAAATAAATAAATAATTAAATTCAAAAAATATTTAAAGGTTTCATGCATAAATACGCACACACCTTAAATATTTATAAATATTTTAATTCAATTTATAATAAATTCATTACTTTTTCGTGTCTCGATCATCGGGATTTTTCACTATCCAGATCATCTCAATCCCCGTTTAATCTGGATAATCGCGATTCGATTGTAGATGAATTTCGAAATCTTACTAGAAATTCGTTTTCGATATAAATTGGGTTTTTCTGTTGAAAGAAAAAACTGAAAGCAATTCGAAAATGTAATTATAATAATAATGAAAAGTCTCGCAAGTTTCGATTTAATCGTTGTCTCCGCGGAGGCTTTCACTATTTTATATACCGAATCATTTCTTTCTTTCGCTCGTGTACGATTTTATTTTATTTTCGTACAAAACTGTAGTGTGTACACGCTATGTCCATCCTTTCTATTTTCGAGTCATTAAATATAAAATTTCATTAGGAAAATAAAAAACAATCTTTTGGTCAGAAGATTTTTTTTTTTAGCGAACAAACAACGGTACTTTGCCAGCTTACTTTTATGGACATAAATTTTTATAACACTCACATTCCACTACGCTCTACAATATTTTACAAAAGAAAAGGCGTTCTTTTTTTATTTTTTTCATTTCTCGCTTCTTATTTTTGCGTTTAGAGGAAGGAGACCGTAAAAATAAATTAATTGCAGCGTTGAAATCCACGAAAAAAATTCGCACCGACATAACGTGGTGCGAGATACAGTCATAATAATAAACATGACTTCTTCACTTCGCAAACGTTTCCCTACTCATTGTCAATATAATATACAGCAACAAAAAAAATCTGAATACTGTAATTAGTTTGAATTTTTAAATTAATAAAATCATACAGTCGCAAATTATAGTAAACGATTGCCCTTTTTTTTAGAAAGAACCGCTCCAGTTGGCATGGCGAAACGGGGTCGCAAAATTAAATTTATTTAGCGCAAAAATGAAAACAAAACAAAAATATACGAAGAAACGAACCCGTCTCCGCGTATTATGAAAGATGTGTGTGACGGTGCTCCGTTAACCCTTTGCGCGCCGTCGTGTCTCAGAATTATGCGTTTGTGCGCCGTGCTGCGGTTCGTTATTTTCATTTTTTTGTGTATTTTATATTTCTTACTTGTTCGTCATATTTATTTATTTATTTTTCTGTTAGGGCACTTTGTCACGGTCGTACGTCTTGCGAATTATTACTGTTTATTTCCGCGTCACGTAGCAGCCCCTCCCCTCCCCACTTTGTCCCTCTTTCTCTCAGGAGGTAGTATTTTTGTTGGAAAAGGGCGTTTGTTCTTTCGTTACAAAAGATAAAGTCAGAACCTGGAATTTCCGAAGTGATCTTAAAGAATTTTTCGTATATAAAATGATGAAAAAAGATTTTTATTTTAATTTTTAAAATATGAATATTATTTAATCCAATCACATTTTCTAGAGTATTTTTAATAATGAAAAAATTCTAGATATTTTTTCATAAATTTTCGAATCGACTCAATAATATTTATACAATATCGATTATGGAATATAAACAACGTACAACTTACAAATAACAAAGATAACTTCCGTATGTAATATAATATAATCAATTGATTAAACTATCAGATATCAATAATACAAAACTATTATTATATTAACGATTCATCGAATCTATAATATTACTAGTATATAGGCCCGATGTTAATAACATCGACTGTGGATTTTTTAGGAAACGGAAAACGATAAAATGTGTACCCGATTTGAATATTTTTAATTAATAAAATCAAAATAGTTCGTTTGTTATTAGTTTGTGACATATAGGCAAAGCCAGAGGCAACCCAATGTCAGTACTCGATTTGAATATTTAATATTTAATTAATAAAACCAGTTCATTTCATCATCATCATCATCATCATCATCATCATCATCATCATCATCATCATCATCATCATCATCATCATCATTATCATTTAAAAGTCGCGGTTCGGGTCGAAGAAAAAAAAAATCGCGAGCATCATTGTGACAGACAGACAGACAGACTCCGCAGACAGAAATCCGCTATTATAGGGGATAAGAAAATTCGACTAGGAAAAAATATGAGAATACCTTTCATTTACCTCGATACATCATTTGAGTACATTTATTAACGTCAGTGTAAATATATTTTAGACACGAACTGAGAATTGTTCCCATGTGATGTTTTTAATGAATTTAATCTTTAGCTCATTACATATAATTAAATAATTACTAAAATATATTATTATATTCCGAAACATTCTCGATTTATGATAAGTCACACCCGAATATTATTTAAATTTGTATTCTAATTAACTTAATTGGATTACAACAGCGTTGACACAAACCTATAAAAGCAGAAGTTCTAATTTTCAAACCAATCAGTCTGAATTTATGTTCGGTCCGAGATGGATTTTCATTTCAACAAAACCTGCGCTTCGTGCCAAAAGCAAAATTTGCAAAGAGTGCGAAAATCGAAATCCTGTCGCGACAATTTGGAGGACTTTTCTTCGAGCACAAGTCTTCATGGAATCCAGTATTTGGGAGCTAAAGAAAGATCTTTGTTTGAACGGTTAGTCACGATTCTATGAAAAAATATATTGTTTCGACTCAATGGGCTATATATATTTTTTTTTAAAGAGTATGGTGGTTGATTATGATATTGACAAGTATTGGAGTTTGTTATATTTTCATAAAAACACTTTGGGATAAATGGAGAGATATTCCTGTTATTGTTTCGTTTGCTGAAACGCCAACTTCGATTCGGGAGGTTTGTATAATATTTTCATTCGTTATTTTTTCATGTAAAATTTACAGGTAGTTTTAATAAGATTTGTAGGGGAGAAGTGACGTGAAAGAGTCAGTTTTAAAAAAAGGGAAAAATAGTATTGTAACATATAAATAAATAAAAAAAATGGTACAGTAATTGTTTATTCATTTATGTTAGTAATGATAAAGAATATTTTCCAAAATTCACGATATTTTTAGACTTATAATCGCTTATAGAAATAACGAAATTCGGCTCTTCCTTAACATATAGGTCTTGAAAGAGCCACCTAAAGTTATGAGAGCCAGATTTGGTCTTAAAGGTTAGCGCTCTGCAAGATCCAACTGTCAGTTTGACAGGTGACAGTGTTTGTTTTATTTAACCTTCGAGCGGGCGTGCTGTTGCAAAATTGGCGACGAATACGCATAAACGCTTTTGTTACCTTTATCACGAGTCACAAGCATCGAGATCCGAGCTATTCCAAGGTCAATGTCTCTCCGACCTATAGACGTACCGGGTGTGCTTGGAAGTTTTTGTTATTCATTGATATTTGGGAATTTCCGTAAAAATGCCTCTCAAACTGCAGCCCAGCTATTTCAAAACATATCCTTTCAAGAAACATAACTTCGAAAATTAATATAAAGTTAAAGATTTGCAGGCAAATTATACATGTGATTATAAAGCCTAATACATTTGTAAAGTTATAGTATAGTCATATAATTATTAGATTTGTACGTATACACGTTTAAAAAGAAATAAAATGAACTCAAAACTTTTTTGACGACGACGAAATCTTCAAAACGTCGTACCGGCGCTGTTTATTTTCAGTAAGCCGTCAAATTT
>JAOXNN020000064.1:1151603-1171393 GCA_028571205.2 Hydropsyche betteni | reverse complement strand
CATAACGACCGAAAAAAATTAAAAATTCGCAACATTTAAGCGAAAATCTTCAGCAAACAAACAAAAAACGCAAAAACCCACGCACAGTACATCCATTGTGCATTTTTTCCCGCTTTTTCCGACGGGTCAAAACGGCAGATGTGTTCCCGCGCGTCGCCTCCGGAATTTCATATGACCGTAGGGTGACCATAAATCTTCGTCTTCCATCGCGAACAGAAATAGGCCGACGGACCTGTTCGAGGCGTTATTTTTACCCTCTGGCCCATTTCTTCGGGAACGGACGAATGCTCTCGTCAATCCGCCCGTTTTCAATCGCCCACCACCCATCGAAAATAACATAAAAGTATTATTTTATATTATATGTATATTACGCTACGTTTTTGTCAACGTTTTATCCATGAATGATGCCAAAAATCTTGCTTTTTCTATGAAATTTGCTAATGTCTCGTAACTAGCGTAGCATTTGTCAAATATGACAGTTGACGTGTCTTGTAACATACTTATTGAAGACATTAAAATTTTTTTGACACGCCTGATATTCAATAAAAAATATTCAGAAATTTCGACACGGAAACGAAAAAATATTTACCGCTATCGTAAAGCACATCAACCGTCATATTTGACAGAAGACGTTAAATGATGTTCTTATGATGCACTTACGCTAAATACCACCAACAAATTTTGTTGATTTTCATAGACAAAGCAAGATTCTTTGCTTTATGTGATACACAAACGTAGCGTATAACATATAATTTTTATTATCTATTCTGATAACTTCTATATATGGAAATAGCAAATCCCTAAGACGCACAACGTTTTTATTTTGACTAATTCTGTTCCGTCTGTGTTCTTCCCATGGGTCCGATCTGAATCTGGAACCAAGTTTTCAATGTCGGTGATAAGCTCTTGATGAATAGTGGACAAAGTTGTTGAAGGGCGTCGAAAGCTGCGTAGACGAATTTTCCATTCGTCTGATGGTGAAGATTGGAAAATTCGTTTGGTTATTGCGGTACGTAGTTGACAATTTGTCTGGAATTCGGTAATCATGGTTTCGGCTAATAAATATTATTTGTATCAAAAAAACATTGGTTTCATTTTAAATATGTAAAAATTCATTTACCCGACCCGAGTCTAAAACATTTACAACGACAAATTCAATCCAATTACTCAACTCGAATCCTAAACAAATCAGTCGAATCTCTTTCAAATCAAATCAACCGATTCAAAATCGAATCAAGCTATTAAGACCGATCCAACAAAAAACAAACCGACCTACATCCTTTATACACATATCATCGAAATCCTAAAAAACACTCTAACGAAATTCTGCAACAGCAAACAGACATCATTTTAGTCAGCCCGGCGGCAGTGGGTTAACACTTGCCAACATCCCCATTGCCGATAACGCCACTTTGCGGATGTTTATTCAGAGCGATGGAAGGGTCGGATGTTAGGGGTGGAGAATGTGCTGAAAGCGTTCGTGGAAAGTCTGAAAGCTTTGTCGCTCTTCGGACATACACATTTTCAAAATTTCACCTTATTTTTTTATCAATTTATCAGCAAAACGTCAATTTTTTAACATATAACACGAACCCTGAAATATCCCTGGACATCTGACAGGAGTGATGGAATTTGGCTGTAGCTGGTCGGCACACCTACTCTTTCTTTCTAGATAAAGAAAATTGATAATTTTTAGTTGATATAATTTGATTAGCCAACAATAAGGCCAGGCGCCCACAGGCGATTAGTCGCGGCGCGATTTATAATAGAACACATTGTTTTGGGTGGAAGTGCCTGGTCTAAGATGTTTGAAAAAAATTTTCGCCTGCGGCGCCATTTTATCTTACAATCGCTTTGCTTCTATTATACAATCACGTGTTGTATTAATATTGATAAATTAACCAAAGGAAAAAAGACTGTTAATAGAAATTAAGTAAATTGATAGTTTTCGACGATACAGTTTGATTGAGTAAAACATTCGGAAAAAAATTGTTTATTTTACATGGTTCTAGGACATTTACCCCCTGAACAAGCACCTCAAGTCTTGATGTCTTATATTAAAATTATTATTCCTTAGCTACTTAAAAAAACTAGAAAATAATTTACGTTGGGCCGGATGTAAAAATTGAGCGTTTCGGCACTACTTTTTCAGAACTACATCACTGCCCATATTTCATTCATCGTATTTAAATTTCGCCCAATCTCGGGGTTTCTTTTGAGAAACTTTCTCCGAAATTCGAGTTCTTACACATTGTGATTTAGAGGGTTCAATCATACGCCGAGGGTCGCCATAATAAGGTGACCATGTGTTGATAATGGTTACCGCAATTGCCCGAACGTGCGACAATCTGAAGGACCTCTTCGGCGACCTTCCGTTCACAATTTGCCGCCCCTAAATTGTGGATACATACGTAATTTGTCAAAATGTTATTCGGAAGGGATATTTACCTTTTTAATATCGCGAGCTTTTGCGCTTGTAAAGGAATATTTATGTGTGGAATATTCGAAAGTGTGTTTTATGGTTTTTTTTGTATGATTGGAAAAGGTTTATGGAGAAAGTGTTTCGATTTTCAATGGTTGTTCGAAGTGGGGAAGTTAGTTCGATTTAATTCCATTTGTCGTTCAGCGGATCGTTTAAGTTTTGGTGAAACGCTTTTGGCTATTACAAATAAAATTTACGACAAATTGATTTAAGTCAATTTATGTTGAACTTTAAAAATAATGCATTAAAAACCAATATCACGTCATATACAGCATCCAATTTTAGATTAAAAAAATAAAACTTCTTCGACATATAAAAAACTCATTTATCTTATTTCACCGTCAGCTTTTTGGAATAACGAAAAACAACAAATTATTCCATCATATATAAATTTTAACTAGTTATCACATCAGTACAAATTTCATAACAAAATCAATGTATATTTCATTATAAAATTAGAATGTATTCAAGAAAAACAATTTAAACACGCGTTTCCGCACAATACCCGCATTACATACATTACATTTTCTCCTATTGTTAGATAGCGAGGCATTATGTACGCCCAAAACATCATACATTTTTCCCTCCTCGTTTACATAACGCTCATTTTTTACATTATTTCATGTATATTTTTCGTATTTTATATAAGTATGCGAGCTAAGTGCGCGTTGATTTACTATCTTCGAGAGAAATAAAGCGGTTCGGTTTCGCCTTTCGAGAACAACTCTCCGACGATCGACCGAACTTTAACCGTAATTTATTTTCAGGTTCTCTTTCCTCTTCGTTTCCTATATTATTATTATGTATTTTTTCCATTTTCTGTATGAGGGGAACGCTAAAGGCCTTTCAAAACAAAATTAACGTTCGGTACACTATTTTAATGATAAATATTTGAGATGTCGATGAAGTTCGTTGTATTTGTAATATAAGTTTTGTGATTTATGGGATGTGTGTTCGTATCGTTTATGTTGTATACAGAAAATTGTTTTTCTCGTTTAAAATATATAATCTTTCAGTTTTTTTTTTTCAATTTTTACATGCTTAAGTATTGATTGGAAATTTAAATGAATTTTTTTTTAATATAAAGTTCATCAAAGCATCAGATTATCATATATTTTCGAAAAGCTCAAACGGGATTAAGTTACTGAATTTTTTTTAAATAAATTTCAAAACGGATAAAAATTCTCTCTCGTTTATGAATTCAATTTCAAAGCGTAATCAATTAAGGAGCAACGAAAAACTCAGAAGCTTTTAAGGAAATTTACAAATAAATTCATTCACTATGAGGTTGACAGTTGAAAAACTATCAAAATCTTCGATTTATATATTTTTCTATTTTGTTACGATTCCTCAAGAAAATAATATTTGAAAAATAATTTTAAAACGAATACATTCATAATTTACATTATGCTCAAAAATATTTATATTATTATATAATTTATTTTTTAATAAAAAATATTGAAATTTATTACAAAAAATCTCAGGTAAAAAAAACCAAACAATTTCAAACAAAAAAAAAACAGAATTTTTAACACACATTTTCAAATTTTAATATATACCCAAATTTAAATTACCACCTTTGGTTCTGGACAACTTAAAAAAATATAATATTTTGTCTCCGTGACGTTGATACACTGAAACTACATTTTTAATCCTTTTATGTCCGGCGACCGCCATCAATCATCGGATATAACCCGGGCGCGGAAAATTCGTCGTGGAAAATTAGCATGGAGGATTTTCCCGGCCGGTTCGGGTATCGGGAATTTTCCCGAATTTTTCCCATTTTTCTGACCCGTCCCGCTGCCGGGGCCCCACTTTGATTAATGAACGTTCGCGTTTTGGGACACCGTGTTAATGTTTCGGTTCAATTATTAATCGTTTCAGGCTCGATTTATTCGGCGAGGAGCATGAAATGAAAAAATTAAATGATGGAGAAAATAATTAAAATTAAATGAACGCTGTAAACGTCTGATCTTTTGGTGAGGGTGTGGTTTTTTTTTTTAGGTGAAAACAATGTCTTTATAACCTATATACATGAATATAATATAATATATGTATTAGGTATATAAATTTTTTTTCGACTAATTAAATGAAATTAAAGAATTTTGTTTGATTCATAAATTATGTATATATGAATTTGTTCAAAATTTTATGCTACATTAAATTTCTATAAAAATTATTTTTTGAATCTCAATGGTTAGTTGAAGCGTAATTTTAACGACTTTTATAATATTATATAATAAATTATGATACATCTATTATATCATGCAAAATTTGTGTAATCGGATTTTCTATGAAAGATGTTAAAAAATCTTGCGTTTTTTTGTGAAATATAATTGGAATTCCACCAAAATTCGATATCAAAATATTTTTTCCACAGACGACTCATCTACTTTCATCTTCTAAAATGAGCATATGTAGTTCAACGTTACTTTTAACGTCATTGCGACACTCTGGTATCATCAATAAAAATCTTTCCAAACTATCCATAGGTACATCTTGAGATACGTCAACTGTCATATTTGACAGATGAAGTTGAACATTTATTTTTTTAATAGCACCAAGCCAGGGTGATCAACTTAAATTGGACTTGTACTGAAAATTGTTCAAATTACAAATTTTGTACTAAATTTCAACATTTGGCCATAAGGGATTTTTCAACTCACACATTTTCGTATTTTCGCTCGTTTTTCTTCCTCATGCGCTACAATGAAGTTTCATCTTAAATGTACATTTTAAATTACAACTGACTGTTACAGCTTCTTGAATGCAAAATTATCAAATCAAACCAAATTTCCAACATGGCGTCCCCATTCCGAACACAAATCAACGATTCCGCGTACAATTCAATTCGAAACGTCACAGAACTTCGGCTCCACACGCGAAATCGCAACTCACCATTAAAACATACAAAATGTTTTAACGCTCGCATATTTCATAATAATTAATTTACGCGGCTCGCAATTAGCTGGCGGGCCGAACTTTTTGACACGTTCCGAAGTCGCGCAATTCAACTGTCAAACGTAATTCTAACCCTTGTCATTTGCGCGGGAAAACGAATTAAACCCGCTCCGGCGGTTGTCATGCAAATTTTTCCGCTGTCGTTTCGCAGACGGACTCCTCCTGGAGGGAAATATGAAAAGGGGGCGGCGGGAAAAAAAAAAAGCGCGCGCGTTTCGAATCCGGGGAGACGAATCGAAAGGGCCCGCCTCCTCGCGCGGATTTATTATGTCGCTTATTAATGGGTTAATTAACGTTTTGACCCCGACATGGATAAATCGGCCCGATGGGAAATTAAAAATGTTTCGAATTCGAAAATTTTTTTTGTTCAATTTAAGTGGAATGTGCGTCGTTTTCGTTTCACTCTTTCGGTTGGTGAAACTTTCGTTATGTTTATTTTATCGTGACGTAACGTTTATTATGTAAAACAAAATTTATTTTATATCATCAGAAGTATTATAAGCACTCTATACTTTTATATGTAACATTATATACTTTTTTCATTCTGTAATAAAAAAAAATTACCAAAAAAGGAATTTTTCAAATGATCTTATACCAATATACAATTATAACTATTTATTGACTATATTATTTGTTGCTTAAAATCAGTGATTTATGTCTGTAGTCAGAAGAGAACATAGGGTCCCCTCCCCCTTAATTTAAAAAAATAATTACAAATTATATTTAATTATGTTAAGATATATCACAAAACTGTGAATAAATTATTTGAACGCTTAAAATTTAGACACATACTTTCATGAAAAAAATAACATATTTGTAACAAAAAAAAGTATGAAAATCTATGTTTTATTCTCCCCCCCCCCCTTTAAAAGAATCCTGTTGTGACCGAGCAATGATCAATAAGTTCAATATTTTGATAAAACTAAACTTTCATTTCATTTACAGTGTTTAATGAATACAATAATCGCATAAATATAATATTGTATAATATATAAAGAATTTTTTAAATATTTTTCTTTGGAACAAAAGAGTTGAGACACAGAAACATAAAAAAGACACTTAAAAAAAATAAAAGGAAAAATTCAAATAAGAAAACAGCACTAACGATGATAAACAGCCGACTCGTTTATCATTTGGCCACCCACTACAGTTTCCACGCGAAAAAAGAAGAGAACGTAAAAAAAAACGTGAATGAATAAATGCCTTAACTCGGAGGTTTCGAAACGTAAAACGTCAATTTCGCCCTTCATATTTTCATCCGTTAATTAAATTTTCCGACGCGATCGCTTTATCGAATCATTCACTTTTTTATACGAAATGGCGGTTGCTTTAATGCAACGTATCGTTTTCACACATCCGATAAACCACACAATAATTAAAGGATCGTTATTAAAACCGTTAGTGGGTTTCCGCTGGAATGGTTTCCAAAATCTCATACAAACGAAAATTTGTAAAGCAACCACATATTCTAGATTCAACCTCTCATACAATATTCGACTTATCTATAATATATAAATAAAAATGAATGTGTGTCAGTATGTTAGTTATGTATGCCTTTACCGTTAATTCGATCACAATGAAATTTCGTAAATATATTTGTTGCGTATTTTAAAAGGTTTTTGTATCATTAAAACCATTTTATAACTTGATCTGATGCTATTTTAAGATGAATGGAAAATTTCAGTACAAGCGCAGCCCCTGCGTCGCGATTGATTGTTGTGACAATAATTACAACCGGTTCACCGGTGTGTACAGAACGCGTGTTTGATTCGGTTCACCTTCCGCATCCTATCATTCAAGAAGACAACGGGAATCCACTTCAGTTATCATTTCTCAGGAAAGTCACTAAAAAGTGATCATCGACGTCAGGCTCACAAATGCCTAAACGCAAGAAAATAACGATCGGAAACGAATTACTTGTGCATTAGAAAAATATTCCATTTGCATTACTTCTGGTACATTAAGGATTCTCGTATTGACCTTTATTTTATTTATATAGTGTGTAAAAAAATTTTTTTGCAGTATGAAACGAGCATAAAATATGCAATAGAATGAATATTTTGTACATTAAAATGACAACTAGGTTTTAACGTCACTAGATTAAAGTCAATTCTATGAATGTCAAGTGTTATGAATTATAAAAATTGTGAATAATGTTGGTATTTTGCCCTGTTAAAACAAGGCCTTAAAATGCACGTTTGTTCGTTTTAAGGTACAGATATTTTTTCTAATGCACACGTTTTAATGCTCGTGTAAAATGCACACTTTTTTTTAATGCAATTATTTTATTTAATGCACATTTATTTTATTTAATGCACGTTTGAATTGTTCCCTTTTCAAAATTGTCTGGCAACACTAGCTATCGACCACTAATGACATTTTCATAATCTGATCAAATTATTTGACTCGATATCAAAATTTTCATATTTATTCATCGAACATTTCGAATTTGAGACGCAAAACTCAAACTTTCCTTAAATATTGAATCGAAAATGTAATATAGGATTCGTCCCGGGAAATTTATTAATCGAATTATGCTAGTGTTGAATTATTAAAGGAAGACGTTCGTTCGTGCGATTCCCTGAAAGTGCTCCATAATAGGCATCGACGAGAGTCCTCCAGGATTTGTTTGGGAAAATTCTCCCGCGGGAAACTGCCGAGGGCTTGGGGAAAACACACTCCAGAACATGCCGAACGAACGTGCTCCCGCGGGAAAATATTGTTTTTGCAGCATATTGACTGATTGATGTTCCGAACACTACCGCAGGTCCTGCGGAGTTTTCCTTTTCGCGGAAAATTGCCTGAAGTTGGTTTCGAGGTGTTTGCTTTGTTTATTGATGGAATTTATCATAAAATATATATATTAATATTATTATTAATATTTTTTTGAAAGAAATTGTTATTTGAAAGATGTTTAAATTCAAATATTGTGTGAGACACCTATTGAGCAAATATGCTAACTTTTGTAGAAAACTATTCTTTACAGTAGTCCCCCCTATAACGTCAAGATAGATTCGACGTTATAGAGGAAATTTAGAAAATCAATAAATGAAATTTTTTTTATATATTTTTATGAGTTAATTGTTTTTTTCAAATACATTTGAAAAAAAAATTGAATTTAGATGCATTTGAAAAAAATACGTTATAGGGGGGGACGCCATAGACGTTATAGGTGGGGTATTACTGTATTTTTCATTATTTTTTTTAGTTTGATAAATACAAAATCAATAATTATGTTCTTTTTAATTTTCTCAAATATTATTTAAAATTAGAAGTTTTTATTTAAATATTAAGGGATGACAAATAAAATACTGTTATATAATTTACGATATATTAATTTAAAAATTATAAATTCATTCATTCATTAAATATTATACAAAAAAAACACATATAATACGAAATATTTCAATATAATTAAGTACATTATAGAATACGAGGCCCAAAGGTCCAGCCTAGCGATTTCAGGTTAGCATTATTCAATATTTACAATTTCACTAAACTACAAAAAACATAAAAACCTTTTTGACACTTTTAGTTTAAAAATTTCAGATCAGAAAGTTCATCCCTACATTTATTGACTTTGTTTATTTCCTACATTTTGACTAGGCGAAAAATACTGCGTCAGACTAGAGAAATATAATATCGGCAACAAAGCCACACTTAAAAGAGTCAATGCTACGATTGGTGCGTAAACAATCCACGCTAAGGACACGATGAGTAAAGTAGCGCAAGTGGAAAGAGCGAAATTTGTAAATAGACGTCCATGGTTTCGAACATGCGGCGATACCCATTTACAACTCAGAAGCAACGCAAACCAATCTGGATGGAGGCTCATAGCAGCCGCGAACATCTGGAACCATCCAACGGCCCTGTAACGCCACGCTATCATGCTCGCATCTCGAAATTCAAAAGACAGCATATCAGTTGCGGAAGAGATTCCTTTTCTCAAAAGAATAAAAGGCTCTGCGGAAAACTTTGGTATATATGGTTGTATGGTTGATTTTTCCAAAACACCAATCACTGAATATTCATCGTTGTTTCGACCGGCGTATGAAAAAATTATTCTTAGGTCACCTACTTCATGTACTAAAGGATCAGCACCATGATAATAAGCTCCGGAATGTAGTTTAATATCGTGCCTGTCTGGTCGTTCGTCTGAAGTTATATCGTAATAATCTGAGAATTTTCTTTTTATATCGAAACCAAGAAAAACTCTACCTATCTTAACGTTTTCAGCTACATGAGTTTGACCAGATATCGGCATATCTTTAGGATTGTGATGTCCTGGAGACATGTAAAATAAACTCGAATCTACTAAATAGTCCCTCCAATCAGTATAATAAGCATAACTGTTAATATCTGGTTCCGAATCTAGATTGTTTCCAAAATCATCTTTCTCCCGTGCTTCTTCGATCCATTGAAACATTTGTACCCTCTTCTTCAATTTCACTGAAAGGACCTGAATATTATAATCAGGTTCGGTAAGCGGTTCCATAATCTGAATAGGGCCGGTGAGATGCACCAGTTTTCCCTCATATTCTGAATCTACATTAGGCGAATATGGATCAATACTAACAACCAAGTTAGTGCCTTCTTCTAAAGCTTGTGTAATCGCAATGGCTTGACTCTCATTCCAAAACAACAAATACGTGACCACACAAAATAATAAAAAACTAAATGTCGTCGTCAGCCACGTCGCTTTAAATTGATTAAACACAGCCCGGGAAAACGACAAACCGTCAACCATTCTGTCAG
The DNA here is from genome assembly GCA_028571205.2 of Hydropsyche betteni. Classification (NCBI taxonomy): domain Eukaryota; kingdom Metazoa; phylum Arthropoda; class Insecta; order Trichoptera; family Hydropsychidae; genus Hydropsyche; species Hydropsyche betteni. Next base: position 1,161,195 of record JAOXNN020000064.1, on the reverse strand, counting down.
TTTGACACTTGTGAACTTGACAGTTCGTTTTTATTTTTTCCACTCAAAAAATTTCAAACAAATATTCATTTTATCGTCCATAATGATAATTTCAACTTTTGCGATTATTCGTCTTTTTGAATGAACAAAACCGAAAAATATCTGTTTTTAAAATGATAAATGATAATATTCAAAGAAATGAAACGTTTATACAAAAAAAAATAGTTTTATCGATTTTCAATTTTTTTTACTTAATCAATATTGGATTTCAAATACATAATAGTAATAACCAAAATTGTATTGTGCCATTATGTCAAAATAATGACCATTTGTTTATAATCACAAAAGCACTCGACATTAGAACACACCGACACTACAATCGTTTTTACATTTCAAATTCGATTTTTTGAACTTCAAATTCAACATTTGCATTTCGAATTCAACGTTTTACACTCCAAATTTAGCGTTTTACTCTTCAAATTCAACAAACCAACCAGAATTCATAGTATTGCCTTTCTGTGATTACTATGAAAATTGTTTGCTATGATATTTTCCTATAGTTGAATTCAAAGTGTAAAATATTGAATTCAAAGTTTAAAACATTAAATTTAATGTATAAAAATCATAGAACATACCGATAGTAAAAAACGATTTATTTTAAGACAATTAGAAGACTAAATGATCTAATTTATATTTTATAATTTATTTTTAACATGCAATTCCGAAATTTTTCGCGGATTGCATAAAACGCTCGCGGTTGTAGTATCGTGTGTTCTAGTGTCATTTAAGAAAATGTCTCAAAACCCATTTTTTTCATCGATTTCCATCATTTCTTATTAAATTAAAGTCAATTTTAGAATATAAATATTAAAAACGTCAATTCATATAAATATTAATAAAAACGTTCTTGCGTGCCGTTATGTCACCGTTGACATTTTACCCTCAAGTATGAACGACTGACAGATAAATCGTAGAATCAAAATAGACATTTTATTTGGAAATGGAAGGCGTGAGACGCGAATGTGAAAGACTGCTCGCAGAAGCACGTCGACTGGTTTCAAGAGTCCAAGACCAATGCAGATGGACACCCTCGTCGGAGTGGAATTGGCAACGACGATGGCGATGGCCCTCGTCTATATCCCAATTGTCTCAAATTCCATCTTTGCCTCCAGTCACGACAGCTTCTGTCATAAATACCTACCTACCTTATACTGGAATGACGACATATTCTATTCTAGCAGTTAATGTCATGCACCCTACGCTCTTCACTAGGTTTTTTATTAATTTTATTTCTTATATCAAATCAAATTTGCGGGTAATCTTCAATTTTAGGTGTGTAAATTATTATCGATTATAAATTCGAATATTCATTAGCGTCACCCTGCATCTAACTATATTAGCGATTTCTATACGTGTTCCTTTTTGTTAAAACTGAACATGGAGGTTGGTTGGGCAAAGCTTGAATTTTTCAGTCAGCAAAACTAAACGCATTTATTTAATGTCACAAAAGTCTAAACTTATTTATTACTAAATGCATGGATGGGTTGAGCTGAACGTATCTTATTCTATCAGGTATTCAGATCCAAAATATTTTATAAGTGTTGCTATATTGACATGGTGCAGGGTAATAAAAAAGAGGCCCCATAAATTTGATAATTTGACATGAATGCATTATTATTACAGCCTATTTTGACTATTTCACGCATAATTCATGAATTATAAGTCTAGAAATTGATTTTTTTGATGAATATCGTGCATTTTTCAGTTTATAACCATATCTTAGAGTCTCAGGTATACATGTTGTACAATAGTACCTTTTGCCGTTTGAACTGTTTTATACGATCTAAAGGAAAATTATTTGTGAAAACTGATATGATCACCATACACCTCTACAAATACAAACTACACGTGAAATTTGTTAAAAACCCTAATTTACCTTATAATGCTTAAATTACGCATACATACATACATTGGGAATTTTGACCCAAGCACCTATAATGCATTTTTTTATTAGTTAAAATACAAACGTTTATAATTAACACACCTTAAATGCAAGATTACCCATTTACTATATAAGATAATGCTGATAATACTATAATGATAATGATAGTGGTTGACCATATACTAGTAATTAATTGACCACTTCTAAAAAAAAGGTTTTTAAAAACGACAATCTTTCAGGAAGAATGCGATTTGATCAACTGTTTATTACATCTTATCTATCGCACCCTTTCAAAAAGATTATCGTCTTTGAAAACCTTAATTTTTACGTTTTTCTTAGTGGTCAATTACTAGTACATCTACAATTTTTTCTTTCTGTTTCAGAATGTTTCCTAAACAAGACATAACCAATATTCTCCTATTAACCACGTTCTCCGGAACGTCCGCATGGCTTTGGAGAAGGCCGCATATAGCCGGAACGTTACCTAGTCGCCGATTCCCTTGGGTATTTCTAGGAAGTTCGATGTTTACTCTAGGCAGTGTTTTAATGTGGGCAATAATTCGCAGCACAATCGGTAGACATCCTACCATTTGCATCATGCTAGGATTAACATCTGGTGCGGCTTTCACGTACTCGGCTATAGACTATTTTAAATATTTAGACAAAGATTTCGAGCCGCTTGAGGATATAATGGACGGAGCGAATCACAGTGACGAAGAAAAATACGACTTGGATATATAAATTTTGCGACTATTGGACGTGTTAACTTTTCACTTTCTGTGTTCATGCTTGTTCTCCTTTCTAGTCACCTTTATTGTAATTTTTGCATAGGATACGTCTCAAAATTGAAAATCCATATTAAATATGGAGCCACGTGATAGCTTTGAATTGTTTCAAAAGTAAAGATCTATTTTTATTTAAGATATTGTGAAAATTCATTCCCTGTATTAAATTTGGTGTATATTGAAATTTTATTAGTTTTTTTTTACTAACCTTATTTATAAATATCCTTTGAAAACGTTGCTCGTTCATCAGGAAAAAAATAAATAAAAACAAAATCTTTACGTTGATTTTTATTAAGAGTGTTAAGATTTACATTTATTTTGATATTTTAACCTGAAAATAAAATATGTATATTGCCAACATATTTTATTATAGTTTATTCAAAGAAAAATAATGTAGTTAACTACGGGTATTATTAAAATGTGTAATCAATACACAATTACGCATTTGAAAATAAATCAAAATAATACCACTATGAAGTTTGATCGTTCCATTTTGTTGTCAAAAACGTTACATCCAATAATATGTGAATATATATTTTATATAGTATATTTGCAAATGCCTGTAACCCGAATAAATTAACTAAAAAATTAATTCTGACTCGCTGGAGGCTTGGACCAATCGACACTAAGAATCAAATGATCGTAACCGTGACCATTCAAAGCCTGAATAGCTTTAGCGGCATCGTTACGGAACTTGAAATGAACATAAGCAAACCCTTTGCATTGACCCGTGCTCTGAAAAAAATAATATCCATTAATTTCAATATTGAAAACATCAACGTAAAACTTTTAAATCATTAAACATACTTTTTCCTTGGCTAAATAGAGCTTTTGTACCGGTCCGAACAATTTCACTAAATCTTCGAGATCAGCCTCCACAGTAGAATCGGACAAATTCGAAATACGAATGGCCGTAGTGTCGTCGCGTCGTAACGCGTTCATGCTCGGCAAATCACGACGAGCGCCTTCACGAAGAGATGGAGCAACGTATTTTGCACCGCTACTAGCGGCTCCGAGAGAGCTTTTCGCTTCAGAACCCATACTAGACATGCCTGGATAAAAATTACGATATTAACATACGAAGAAACGTGTGGACGTTCGTCAAATTTGGATGAATACTCACTAATGTCGGGTTTAGCTGATGAAAGATGTTTGTATGGACAACTGACGGTCCAATGGTCTCCTTGACAAGTACGACATTTGAATATTGTGTTGTTGGGATTGGCTTTCAGAGCTTCCAGTTCGCTCTCTTCGGGTCTTGTGCTTTCTTCGCGCGATGTAATAAACTGCATGAAGACGTCTTCACCGACAAGTGTGGTAGCGGGATTCGGGCCTGGTTTGTCATTGGCAGAATCACCAAATTTGGGAATGTTTTTCCTAGCGGCTATGGACTAAAAAAAATTACAAATCGATTGATTTGATGATCCGGTATAAATTATTTATTGAAAAATTTGTATTTTATCATGAATAAATTTCTTAATGTATTTCACATATAATTATAAATTCGCAAATTAATTTTTTTTAACAAATTTCGAACGTAGTTTAATTTTATGTCAATTTATGACAGTTACTATTTAAATGGTCAGAATTTAAATACGATTTTGGTCAGAATTTTTATCCCATTTATTATCAGAATTTATTTGACATTGGTCAGAATTTGAATCATGTTTTGGTCACAATATTTTCCTCATGATTTTAATCAAAAAGGTCAAAACTTAATATTGAATGATCAGAATTTTAACTGGGTTTGTCAGAATTTATATTAAATAGTCAGAATAATATTAAGAACCCTAACCTAACCTAACCTATTCTGACTATTTCGTTATTATATTCTGACCATTTATTTTATTCTGACAATTAATAATTTTATTGACCATTTTTGTTTGAAATTCTGACCGTTATTGATTAAAATTCTGACCGAAACATAATTAAAATTCTGACCATTTAATTTTTTGCTTTTTAAACCATATCTTAAAAATAATCAGTTTTAAACGTTGTTCAATAGCACCTTTTGCCATCCGAACCATTAGCATTTGTAAATTTATACGATCTAAGAGAAAATTAATTGTGAAACCCCTTACATGATAGGTACAAACTACACTACAAAACCTAATTTTCGGACTTATAATGCATAAATTATAAATTATACATGAAATATATTAACAAATTCAATTTAAGCACCTGTAACGCATTTTTATTCAATAAAATACAAATATATCAATAAATAATTTATACAGATCAATTTATTCATCGGGTACTATTTTACTTCAAGCAAAGGAACGCTTGATTAATTTAATACTAATTAATATCATAATAAAATAAAAAAAATACCTTAGAAACAGTTCTTTTTTCAATTTTATATGTTCGCACAACTTTGACTTTCTTATCGTACTCGTTCAGTTTGTATTCAGTAACGACTTTCAAATCTTTGTCTCTGACCTCAGTTGATGGAGGCAGAACGATTTGTTCGGGCTCCATTTCGTCGGCCCATGACGACTTGACTTCGTCTACCCCAGGCATCTGAAAACGTCAAGAATAATCCATTTAGAACAATTTTATAATATATATAAACAATAAATAATAGTTATCAGAATTGAAAATAAAATTGCGAAAATGCACAATGAATGGCGACGTTGCAATTTTGTGGTTATGAACAGATGGGAGTGAAGGTTTGAAACTGTATAGTGAAAATATATTAGAAAATCATTTATAGGATGATTTTATATGATTTAAAAGATCAATTCGATTGTATTACCTTGAAATTTGAATGGAAAATTAATGTAATACAAGAACACGAGACACGCCGCTCCCCCGACGAGTCAGCGGTGGCGATAATTACTGACAACTTGTGTACTTTTTGCCACTGCTAGATATATTTGTAAAATTATTTACAATTTTGAAACGACGTATATAATCAAAAAAGTCAACTAAACTCGTTTTTAGAGAATTAATCATCTTTATATCGTGTATAAAAAAATAAAAAACATTGACAAAAAATATTACCTTACTATCTTCATTTCGGTTAAATAAAAATTTTTTGGAATCAAACAGTTCATAAAATACCAAAAAGTATATTTTATATTTTGAAACAAAATGTAAGAACATTTTGAGATTGATTACTGCGAAAAAGAGTATAATAAGCGGTGTAAGACTTTTATAGCCATTGATGAAAATTTGCACCTTTGCACAATATGGCCACATTGTCAATTGTATAATTCGACAAATGTCAACCTACAAATGTTTATAAAACATTCACGTTTATAATGGAAACTTCAGAGAAATCTACAACTCCTAAATACGATCTTGAAAGATTACATAAAGTGAAAGGTCAATATCTCATTAATTTTATCTAATACTCAATTTTCATAATAAATACAATTTTATATTTGATTCAGCTGGAGCTTTCCTAGCTACTGTCACTGGAATATCTGCATTTGCAGGATTTTGTTTCACAGTCGCATCTGCGAAAAAGAAAGACCCTCATTTCTTTAATAAAGGTATTGAATGATTAAATTTTCACAAATTGATTTTCTCTAATGTAACATGTTGTCGACAGGAGTCGTTGGGAGTGCAGAATTAGCTGATACTGGAGCTATGTTAGCAATGAGAGCTTTGGGTTGGGGAACCGTTTGTGCGATAACAGGAACGTCATTGTTTTGTTATGGCTTCTGGAAGTTATCCGGAGCAAAGGATGTTAGTTTGAAAATATTACACATTTACAACAAATCATATATTTCTTTAATTCTCAAATTATTTATTTGCAGCTCAAAGAATTTAGGCTAAAAATGGGAAATATCTTGCCGAAGATTCCTAAAAATGATCCACCTCAATCCCGTACAGAATTTAGTGGAATAAATGACTTACTCACGTACGTGTCTACAGAAAAGTTTGGAAAATCGTAAAAAAAATCAAACAAAAACAAAATTTATTTATAAAACGTTTTTAATATAAGTTTCTAGATAATAATAAAATGTATTTGTTGAGTTTTAAAAGAATAATTTCATTCATCTTCGACAGTATTTTTTACAGGGGTATTACTACTCGGATCGACGTCTTGTTTAAATACAAATTCATTTTTATACGGTGTCTCTTTTCCGCTACAATGCTCACTGCATGTATAAACGGCAAGAGTTCCCCAATCTATACTGTTCAAGCTAAATTCAATATCCAAAAAATTGATCAACTGTGGCATGATCTAAAAAAAATCACAATTTAAAAAAATTATCCAAATTAAATCTAAATATTTGAATTTTCATACTTGAAACTCGAATTGTCTTTTTCCGTTGCAATACTGACAATTTGGTATTTCTTCATCAGTAGGCACAGGTTTTGAAGCAATCCATAAAGGTTTACCGCCTCTGTTGTATCTTAATACTTGTTCTGGTTCTTTAGAAATGCGTTTTTTGAATTTTAAAAATGCTTTGTCTTCGACCGATTTGTTGGCATATTGTTCTAATTCAGTCTCACTGGCGTCATTTAAGCAACCAGCTTTTTTTTCTTCAATGAGTTTATTCAAATATTTTAATTCTAGTTCTTCCGAAGACTTTTTTTCTTCGGCATCCTAAAATTAGATGCTCTTTCAATTAGATAATTTCATAAATAATAAAGATTATGAATATACATACATCTCCTTCTTCTTCTATGATTATTTCAAATTCAGGAAATAAAATATTTTTCAAATTTACTGAGCTTGACTCAGTCTATAAGAACATTTTTTTAAATTAGAAACAATAATTGTATACATTTATATAAATGAAAGTATAAAAGCAAACCTCTTCATTGCAATTTTCACGATGACCATTTTTCCAATGAAAAACTTGATGAGATTTACCACAATAATTAATTTGTTTACATTTCGAACAATGGCTTGGTCCCCGAGAACCACAAATGAAACATAATTTTACTCCTTTAGAATCATCAAAATTCTGGAATATTTTGAAATAAAATAAATAAAAAAAACGAAATATAGAAAACAAATAAATAAAAATATTACAAAATCTTCATCTTCCAACGGAGGATCATGTGAATAAAATTCGTTATCCCGCTTCAATTGACTTCTGAAAACCCTTATATTTTCAGATTTGTTCAGTTTATAACAAGCGCCACTTTTGCATACGAAAACAAACAACGTCCGATGAAACGCCTCTTCGTTATCATCAACCGGAGCGTACACCTGTAAAGCACAATCATTAAAAACAATCCGATAATTGCATTACGGTTTATTTAACGATTTATTACTTGACACAGAAACGTCAAAGGTTCGTTACAATATCCACATAAAAGCTTTGAAGGCTGAGGAGGTTCCCTGTGAAGCCAGGCTGGTTTCCCGCCAACTTTACTAGGGAAAAACTTAGCATGAAGCCTCCACGGCTCAGTATCATTAATTAAACCGATATCTACTTTTTTTTCTTGCGTACTCATTTCAAAAATCGTATTTAAATTTCAGTAAACACCGGACCACGTGCGAAGTGACAGCTTGTCAAACGACAACATAACCCGATATAATATGGCCTAAATGTTATTTGTACAATCATTATATTTATTTGTAAAATTCATCAATTTATGATGGATTATGGGTAAAAGCCGCTTACTACCCATGAGCGTCGCTCACCACCCATGAGCGTACCAACCTCCAAATGCCACTGGCGCACACGACGCTAGCGCACATGAAATTTATAAATAATTATATACATACAGGTTTGTCCCAAAAGTAATGAGCCTCATTATTTTGCTACGCGACTATACAGCGCACACAAGCGCGACCGATTGGAAGTTGCGGGGTGGACTTTAAGCTTTCCAGCGACGCCTGGTTCGGTTACCTACGAGCTCTCGGAGCTATGGGGCGTCATTCCGAAACAATCCGAAAATCGAATTCCGGAGGCCTACGATGCACGGAAAATACGTTGACAACGGTGTATAGACGCCAGAGGAGACTATTTTGAAGAGTATTAAGCTGTATTACATGCTTGATCAATAAATCTATTTTTTGAAAAAAGGCTCATTACTTTTGGGACAAACCGATACATACTGATGTTTTGATTATTCATCATGTCGAAGAATAGAAAACAAAATTTCAATTCGAATCTATGGCTGTATTTATATTTGCACAATTGCTTCAGAATAATATTTATAAATTATTCACAGAATAACTCATTCGATAAAATAATCGTGAAGATTTAAAAAAGTTCTTAATTTCGCAGTACATGCTTACAATAATTTTTATTAAAAAAATATTTTATGTAACTAGTATTTTTATTTGTCCCTAAAGATCACAGAATTACAAAAGGTCAATTAAGAAAAAATTTCGAAACATTGATATAAAGCAATTTTTGGACAAATTTTAATACAACATTGATTTATAACAATTTTTGAACAATTTCAAAACATTAATATAAAGCAATTTTCAAAAAATTTTCAGAACATTAATTTAAATTAACTTCTTTATTTTAGAAAAAAGATCATTTGCAACATTTTACAATTCAGTTTTCGGAGCTTTGGCATACCAAGACTTAACAGCCGGAAGTGACAATACATTATCAACAGCAGCCTTCAAATTGGGATTGCTGGCTAGAATATCTTCACGGCACATCATCTTGAGATAATCCACGATTCCCGTCAAATAAAAGTCGGCCCATGTTAACTGAAAATAAATAAACATCAATTATATATTCAAAATATTGTGTAATTTGAATATTACCTTTCCGAGAGCCATATGTCCTTTATTTTCAGCTGCCGTTGCATCAAGTTTCTTCAAAAAGAACGGAATCGTTTCGGCCAAAAGCACCTTGTATTTTTCTTCTTTGGCCGCATCGTTAGTTTCGTAAAATCCATTAATTAGCTCTAAAAGAATAGATCAAATTGAAATCGGAACAAAAACCACAATATT
>JAOXNN020000064.1:1099942-1110177 GCA_028571205.2 Hydropsyche betteni | reverse complement strand
GAGTAGGTGTTAAAAACGGAATCATACTCTAACCATACCTGCGGCTTAAACCATCATCGTTACGGTTGATAGTTCCCAGATCCATAATGGAACACACCGCTTTAGGCTGAAGTGCTCCCATATGGTTTATGGGCACACTACAACCCAAAACAATGCGTTCCATCACAAATCGCGCCGCAACCAATCGCCTACGAGCGCCTGGCCTAAAGAGACCTTCGCAACGCCTTAAACACTCCACATCCTCAATTTCAAACCCATCGATCGATTTAAACATATACATACTTATCATCAGATCCAAACACATAAAAAATCTTACAAACAACCAAAAAATTCCCATAAACAACCGCAAAACTCGCACAAACAACCAGAAAATTTCGACCCATCAACAAACGACACCCCCCCAGAATCCGGACAACCGAGAATGTGACGACCTGCACGCGTCAAGGGAAAGGGTCCTGCGCCCCCCACACCCCCACGAGCCCCCCGAGCCCCCCGGGGGCCCTTGTGTCCCCTTTGTTTCGTCAGCCAGCGGGGACATCCCTGGCCGAGGAGCAATCCGGTGACCATTGTTCGACGCGGATCGATATGGCCGTCGCGTTTGTTCCCGCCAACTTAATTGCCGCGATCGGATTGTGTCCGACTGTTTCGCGTCATATTTTATATGCAATTATTGTTTTGTCGGATTCGGTGCCGTGTGTGTGCGAAGTGGATGATCGATTGTGTCGGAGGTTGTTGTTTATGCGTCGCACGTTCCGGTTTCGAGGGATCGATTTGTGTTAATCGTGTCGATTTTGTGGGTTTATGTGTTTTGTTTTTTTTGTAATCGTGTGATTTTATTGGTGTATATATATTTTTATATTGGAAATATATAGGTTGATATGATAAAAATAAATATTTTGATAGAATTATGGTCTCCCTATTTAAATTCTTATTTAACCCTTTGTGTGCCGTGGCGGAACCGCTACTTCATTTTTTTTTTCTAGTATCCCAGCAGTTCCATTTCGACGCCACTTCGATTTCAGCGTTCGTTGGAAATTTTTAATATTTCGTTAACCCTTTGTGTCATAATAGAACCACTGGAATGCTGGCTAAAACCTGGTGAAATGGTGGTTCCACCACGGTACTACTGGGACACATGGGGTTATTAACGTCTTATCAGTTTTTTCGCATATAACTTTTACACTTCAAATTCAATGTTATTCCGCGTCTGACCGCTATAGTGGTCATATTCGATATGTTCATGGCGCGTTTGACTGACATAGCGGTCACAAGTGCACACATTTACATACGGCCACCGCGCTACACGCACAATCAAGCAAATTACGCACATTAAACTTTTTAAAAATCAAATTCAATCGATTGAATTTTTGAACCATTCATTCAAATTTTTTTTTTCCATTTTTTTATTACTTTATGAAAATATAAAAGAAAAGTCAAGTATATATCCATAGCACTTATTTTCAAATTAATTAAGTAATAATTGTAATTAATTATATATACAAAAATTTATAAAAACCACCAACTGAGATTATCAATGCCAAATTGAAGAATATATTGTATTTCATTGATACAGTGACGGTCTTAATAATATAATACTTTCCGATTAATGAATTTTATTTTTAAAAAGTTAAATTTGACATTTAAAAAGGTTTTTAAATTTGATTTGTGTAAGGTTGAATTCAGAGTGTAAAAGCTGTATATAAAATTTAAATATTGTGAAAGTTCACGGTGTTGTTCCATAGGTTTTTACTGAATCGATGTAATGTCCAGGTGCCGTAATTTAAAGGTAGAAATATGAAAAATTGCGATCGCGCCGCGTTATTTATTACATTTTTCAAATTTTATTTATGGCGAGTTGTTGCACGTATTTTGAAAAACTCCTCTTTTTTTCACCTGCGCGCGAAAAATAAAACTTTTCACATCTGTCATTGGTTGTTGTCGGAAAAGTCGCCCGTTGAACATTTTCCGCCCCAATATTTCCCAATTAACTGACAATATTACATTTAGAAATCCAAAATTAATAAGACGGCCGCGAACCGCTGTTCTTTTCCGCGATTAAAATTTTTCATTACTTTCTCAAGAGAAATTTAATAATACAAACAAATCAACAGAAGATCAAACAATTTTCACGTTTTTTTTTTAATTAAATCTCATCTACGAAATTATTTCTATTGATAATTTCCCATCCGCCTCACGAATTTAATGCATAACCGAACTCGAGATTACTGTAATTTTTTTGATAAAACGAATTCGTGTGAACTGTAACCGTTGTCTCTTATCAGATTTCGTACAAAACATTTCATTTGTATGCAAATCCGTCTATTTAGAAACCTTACTAATTTGTAGACAAGATTAACAACTTTGTAGACATACTTTTGATGACACTTAACATCGATTCACATAATACAACCATTAGGTTTCTTCTATAAATTTTGATCTCCCGATATTCAAAGCCCTCGTCCTACTTTCAATCTTTATCGATTCAAATTTTTATTTTAAATGCTTTATCATTTAATAGATGTTTATATAATTTGTATATTATGTTCATAGCTTAATCGTATTCTGTCTCCCCATTTAATAAGACTTAAAACCACAACAAAATCGATACGAGAGATGCAGCAAACAAATTTCAAAGACGCCCAACTACACTATTCCTCCCAGCAAAAGTACACATACCCAAAGTACATACTTCTCATAAGCAAGTACAATATTACCCGGCGAGGCTTCGCAACGAGGGGGGTTGATTTCGGTGTTCTTTGCCAGCTCCGTACTTTTGGAACAGGGTGTTTTCGCCTAAAGAGCATTTTGTATGGGTGGAGTTTACATTGGGCTCGCCCCCTACGAATTGCATCTGGGGTTGGTCCCTTCTCAATTTATTCTGAAGTGCAATATTTTTTAACCTTTAGCCTGTGGATCGATACGAAATCAACCGTTGATGCACTCTGTTCTATTTCAATATTAAAATAGTGTGTCGGTTTCGATATTTATTTTCGGAATGAGTTTTGTGTTTTTTTTTTAATGGATTTGTCGGTTTTGATATTGTTTCGCGTATATGTTTTGAATTAATTTATTGAAGGTGTTTTCGTTTGTATAAAAAGTCGCTCGATTGAAAATTTTATAATTGAATTTTTTTATATAAAAAAATCTGATTCGTATCGTTTCGTTTTGCACATACAAACGATTCATAAATTTTGACGACATTAAAATATAAGCTTCATAAATAAAATGAAACTACAAAACGAAACAAAGATTAGTTACCCTATTGTACGTAATACTTTTCGCGTGCGTACACAACGTCAACCTAAAAATAAAATATTACACAAAAATTACCCAAAGATTAAAACATCGTTTATACTCATTACACAACTTAAACGAAATCATCACAATGGCCCAATCAGCAGAAAACTACTTAAAAAAATTCCCATCAGCATAACAATCCGTCGAATGAACGTTTCAATATCAAATCGCTAAAATCGCCAGCGATTCCATCTCGACATTTTTTTTATTTTATAACCGAATAGCATTCCTCGACATCGTCAACAAAACCGAAAAAAAGCAGTCACTTAGAAGGTTTTTATACGGATTTTTTTCACATTTGACAAACGCCGTTTTGACGCTCGCGACCGAACGGTAATCTCGATTCGATTACGTTTTCGAAAATAAATCCGAGAAAATCACAACGTACGGTGGCATATAACAAAAATGCGCAGTTGAACGAACTTTCGAAAGTGCAAGATTTAAACGTCTACGCCGAATAATAGGTTTTGCGTCGGAACGAAAGTTCGGCTTCGGCGAAATGGCGTGCTTTCGTACGATATTTTCGGAACATTCGTGTCCAGATTTCGGCCATTTCGTGTAGTGTGTGTGTGCATTTTCGGGTGTAGGATTTAAAAAGTCGAGACGGTTTTTGAATAATTGAAGGGCGGTGTTTTCGGCGCCCGCTTTTGAGAATGGTTGCCGTTTGTGCGCCCTCTTGGGTGTTTCGGCTCCTTTTCGTGGGTCATGATTCATTTTTAAGGTTCTGTTTTTAATGTTTTGAGATCGTAAATTATCGAGAATTCATTGATTCATTGTAGAAAAATTATGTCGGGTTTCGTAGGAATTAATCGAAACAGGTTTCGTTAGAAATTCTATTAAAAAGATTGATTGTTGATCGTTTCAATACGTTTTTAAATTTCTATAAAACGTATATATGAAATAGTTAAATTTATGACTCGTTAACTTAATTAATTATTCATTACTAGGCGACAATTCTTTGAATATTTAAACGATTTGATCATAGACTTCGAAGAATTCACATTATTATTTTTCTTCTTCACTTTGTTATACAAAATTATGTTTTGTTTCCATTCGTTATTATGTATTCTAATAAAACTTTATATTATTTCTATAAAATAATTAAATTGTTTCAAATCCGTCTTTTACATAATTTCAGTATAATAATTCAATTTAATTATTTCGTATCTAAAAATTATTATTTACTAAAAAAAACATAAATTCACCCATTTCAAATCCATGTTTAATAATTCAATAATTTCTTACACATAAACTTTACAGTTATAATATATAGCTTTTTAGGACATATAGAATATATGATATATTCTAAATGTATAGAATTACCAAAAAAAAAAAAAATAACGGCTCCAATGGACCGCGATGATCCACAAACATTCACCGCATTCCGATATCAATTTCGTGCGAAATAGAGCTTTTTTCCGATTAATTCTCCCGCGTGTAATATTCTAGTATGCCTTCGCATACGAATATGGGATTTTACAGCAGGTATATAACCCTTCGAGGGCGTTGTTAACCCTCGACACCCCCCACGAGCTCGCTCCCGCTGAATTAATGGTTTTAATAACCGGTGAACGAGACGAGTTCGAAAAACAACGAACGAAAAAAAAAACTCTCTCATTTAATGATGTGGGGCGGTTTTGAAAGAGACGCGAAAAACATATCATGATGGTTATTTTTTTCTTTATAGAAACAAAGCTTCGTTACGAGGCGAAAACGTCCGATGATAAAAATTATAATTATCGCTTTTGAAAAAAGCGCGCGAGCGACGCCATTTGTAATCGTATTGCGCGAATATATTCCCCTCGGTTTGTTTTCAAATGAAATTTATGTCCTCGTAACGCGGCAGCTTTTCGTTTTCCCGCTAGGGGAAAATTTTAGGACTGCGAAGGTGGTATTTTTCCCAGAATAGAGAAAATTCGCCATAAAATAGTTCCGCTAAATTAGTTTCGCACAATCGAATCACTATTAAGCCCAATCGGCAGACCGATTGTCTCCTCTACAATAATTCAATTTGTAAAAAAAAACCCGTCGTTTACGAATCATTATATGCAAAATCTATCTAATATTAACATTCTTGCCGTGTCTCGTATTACGTAGTAACACAATACGGTCAAATCTCGTTAGACGCGATGAATGAGCTTCTGGACTCGATTAATCAAGCCGAAATATAACGGCAAATTGGGCTTTGAAAACGTTGCCTTTTTTCGGGGAGCGAAATAAAAGAAGACACCCAAGAAAAGAAGCTTTAGAAGTAGAGAATTTCGCTCGAAGAAATTCGTACACTAAAAGCGCACAAAAGGGCGGTAAATGATCGCCTGTGTAAAAATCGTCAAAAGCACGATATCCCAGAAACGAGTTCGTTAATTTCATAAGCCCTTATTATTCCCTTTCGATTCGTATACGAACCACAATGAGTCGTTCAATTAAAATATTTCGAAAAAAGCTCGAGACGAATCGCTCCGATGAAAGCGGACACGGCGATATTTTAGAAAATTGAAGTTTTCCCCTGAAAAGAAAACTCACATTACATTCACCCTTCTTTCGGATTCTCATCCCCGTTTTTCCAGTATTAATGTCGAGACATGAATTTTCCCCGACGCACTCAAAGTAATTGTGCATGCACTTTCTGGGGTGTGATTTTTTTTGCCGATTTTCGTTCAAATATGACAAATTCGATGATGTCGACATTACTGAGTGTACTTGCAAAGTAATTTCATTTATTATTAAGTGGATTATATACGAATTTTCTAAGTTTATTATCCGCACGCGATCGATGCGTGGTTTCTGAGCGATTTGTTTCAAACAAAGGGATCCTTTAGTTTTGTATAAAAAAAACTCTCAGGTATACGATTCGGTATAATTATGTTGTATTTTTATATATTATATATCGTTCGCGTGTTACTTTTTTTTTACTAAAGTAGACTAAGGAAAGTAATGACGTTTTTACTTGCACGCTGTAGACGAAGTGCATTTGGTTTTTAATTCGTTTCGTGATAGTTTTCGTTTTTTATTTAATCCACTACGATTCGAGTTCGTTTTTTACTCAAAATTTAATATTGTACATAATGGACGCTGCGGAGTGGCTTTTTACGATTTTAACTCGGAAGGTATTTTGTTTTAATTGCCTCCCCGTACTGCATTCGTTCGAAACTGGTGTTTCCGACATAATAAATTATCATTGCACGACTTGGTAATTATTAATAAAAGCCGAACTTTGCTCGCGAAATGAAAATTTATACGTGAAGATTTTCGCGCGGAATTTTTCCGCGAATTAATATTTACCTAAACGAAGATATAATACGCAGACTTGAAATGTTAAATTATTCATTTTCCTCGGTACATTTTCATGTATAATAACCCACACGGAAACCCTCACGAAATTTTCGAGTGATTGATGATAATGATCAATCATTTTCGAAACTTTGAATCTCATTTTATCTATTATGCATAGATTTTAATAAACGCATACTTAGGCTAATAAGCAAGATGCACACCACTGTTCCGAAAACTCTCCACGGCGACGTCTCCAATCAATCAAACGAAAACGCATAATGGCCAATATTACATTATCGCGGTATTACAACACGTGAAGGCTTGCCATTCTTCTAGCAGTCTTCCGACTGACATCAACCTTTATAAAACACCAGATCTAGATAAAAAATGGTCTTCCCATGGCCGGGAGCGGTTGCAGTTAAACGAAACCCGTTTGCACCGCTCTCACTCGTTTATTGCTAGAAGTCCGTTGGAATAGCCCTGCGACCTCGAAGCCAGGGTTTTTCAACCGAATCGAATACAAATACGATTAAAATATAATATTTGAACCGTATATAATCGACTTTGATCGTTTTGATGTGTTATTTGAGGAGCTCGGCAGTAAATAATGCTAAGTGACGTTTGTCACTTTTGGAGATATTAAGAAAAACAGTTTACATGCATTTAGATACAAATAAAACTAGGGATAATCCGACGAAATACTGTCATCTTTTGAGAGAATGTGGAATTATTTATTAATTTTTGTAGTAAATTAAAGAAACTCAATTTTATAATTTTGGCGCTTAGCACTATTTAATGCCGAGCCCCTCATTTGGTCGATAAGATAGTTTTTTTTTTAAATCAAAATTTCTCATTAATATTTTATTTTAATTAAATGAATAAATAATACAATTTCACATATTTTTTATGATATTCATATTTTTCGTGTGCGTAATAATTTATGAGATAATCTTATTCGAAACGCGTTCAAACAAAATTGTACTTTCAAAGTTTGACGTCGATTATCTTAAAAAGTAAGAATCTTATCAAAAAAATTATAATGAATCAAATCATCCCCTATATATAATCCCTTATCCCTATATATAATAGCGGATTTCTGTGTATCTGTCTGTTCGATGACGCTTGTGACTTTAAAATGAACAACCCGTCGATACGATCATTTTTTCGAATTAAAACGCGATTCGTCTTACACGCTAACACAAGTAACCAAACCTCCACACCAACTCCGACTTGAAAATATGTATTATAAAATTATTGACATTAAAATTATTCTAATACGGTCTTTATGCGTATATACTTAACGTCTATAATATCATGCTTATGAAATAAAATCTATTGATTTATGCAATAGGAAACAGCGTCTCTACCTAACGTGTATGCAATACGGCGTATATTCGTTCAAATTTGTAAAAAAGTGTCGATTGGCTGCATGTTCGTTGGGAAAGCGTCTCTATTGACTTATGCAATACGTCGATTATTACGCGTGATGTAATAAAATTGAATATATGCAAAAATATTTCATAACCGTGGTCTTGCGAAATGTCTCCAGAATATAAGTAAAGATTTTGCATAAATGTATTCAATTTTTATTTTATTACGTAATACCATGATCATCAATTCGCAGCCGATGTTATTAACATCGGGCCTATATACTAGTAGACAATATAATCGACTATCAAAACAAAAAAAAATCAAATTTATACACATCAAAATTTTTTACCATCGTATCAACTTTCCCCATACGATTCCACACTCGGAAGCCTCACGCGCACATCACTTCCATAAACCTTACGATTTCGAACCATAATACACCCCATACAATTACGGGGACCGGACCGCAGAGCCTTCGGACTAACAAAACGAACGTTTAACACTGACCGAAGAATTCCCGGGAACTACCTGGCCACTAATTGCGCCGTACGTCTTCGTGAAGTTCGACGATTAATTTGCACACGGATAAAATTCGACCCTTGCACAATTGAATGCAAACATAAATTGAGTTTTCGGGTTGAGTGTGTGTGTGTGTGTGTTTGAACGGATTCGAATTTGTATTTTTCGACCGATTTGAGTTCGCCGTGCGATTGGTTGCGGTCGCGATGGGTCTCGATTAAGCGTTTTAGGGAAATGAATTGATTTTATCACTTAATTTTCGTTTTGATTGTTTTGTATGAAAATTTCATGGTTTTATTATGTTTTTATCGATATTTAAATTTAATTAGTTTATTCTTGTATATGGTGGGACAAATTTGATCGGGCATGGTCGCATATTTTCACATGTGATAGTTAGATTGACATCGAGTAAAAAATAATTTTTATTTTAGAAATAGAATAACTAATTCATTAGTTATTGAGAAAATAGTATATATAAATAAAAAAATTGCAATAAGATTCTTAATTCGTGCCTTCTCTTTTCGGTAATAATTTTATTCCACTTTTCTAATATAATATTATAAGCAGTGGCGGCTCTTGCATGGTACTGTGACGTGGCACGACGACTGGTCCAAAAACAATCCGTCCAACGACAACTTGTGCAAGACGAGTTGGATGAGTTGTCGTGACCGAATTGTCTGTTGAACGAATTGTCCGTTGGACGAATTGTCCGTTGGCCCAATTGTCGCTTGGACGAATTGTCTTCGACAAGTTGTCATTGGACGGATTTTCTTTGGACCAGTCGTCGTACCACGCCGCAATACCATGCAAGAGCCGCCACTGATTATAAGTGCTGAAACTTCCCTATCCCACGTAGGAATATTTTAAAGATATCTGATAGAGTTTGGGCGAGATAGGGGCCTTAGTTTTTTTCTTAATCGAAAGATAGAAGTTCATTGTTTCAAAACAGTCTCAGACAGATCAACTTTCATACGAATAATAATAATAGATTTCGATTTATTCTAAAGTAAATCAACTCAAATAAAAAAATACATATCAATGTTTATAATTTAAAATATCCCAAAAAAGAACACTAAACCTAAAATTTCATATAAAAACCAACATTTCACTTACAATAACCCCAAACACGTCATATCCCAATCAAGCGCCGATTCAAAGCTCAAGCGGAAAACCCAAAAGCTCCGATCGACAAATCGAAGCACAGCGATTTTCAAACCTCCCAGCTATTTCACCAACCATTTATTCAACTTCCATCACCACAACACACACACCCAGCAAACACGAGCTTTATTCTAAACGCATCCTAACGATTCGTCGCATTAGCGACAACCACCGCGTAATTATGGTGTAAAACCGCTTCGAACCGAAGCAGTCGGCCGGCTCGTATCCAGGGGCGTGTTCGGGTTGATCCTATTATTTTTTAATCGTATTATTTCATTATTTATGCTGTCCATTTCGTCCTTTGACGCTCTCGCGGTAAGACGTTAAATTGCCCGACGCGGTCGGCTTGATGGGAAAATTTCACGGTGTTGCGCTCCTTCGCACTCTGGAATCCGAGTTCAACTCGGTACAGGGTGAACAGACTATCTTGTTCGTTAACGTC
The DNA here is from genome assembly GCA_028571205.2 of Hydropsyche betteni. Lineage (NCBI taxonomy): Eukaryota > Metazoa > Arthropoda > Insecta > Trichoptera > Hydropsychidae > Hydropsyche > Hydropsyche betteni. The sequence goes on along the minus strand of JAOXNN020000064.1, from coordinate 1,100,114 downwards.
ATGTGAACTGTTAATCATTCAGGTTTACATAGTGTAAACTATTGTATGTCTTTCGAAAGCGACGCTCGGTTTTAAAATTTATAATAAAACTAGTGTATAGGCCCGATGTTAATAACATCGGCTGTGATTTTGTTAAGAAACGGAAAACGATAAAATGTGAAAACCCGATTGT